>CAXDIG010000119.1:0-55783 GCA_963989225.1 Dromius quadrimaculatus
AGACAGAATTACCACATTCTTAGCAGTTTCAAAGTATCGCAAATCACATAAATCTATCCAATTCAACATAATACGCATAAATCCGTCCTCAAATGCACAAAATTTTCCGTTTCCAGCGAGTTATCAGCGTTTTTTCTGGGTCTCGTTGAGAAATTTTTGATTCTGTAAATCTCTCAGAAGCAAGATTTTGCACTGAAAATGCGTTATATTGCAGTCTCTAGCACCAAATACATCATATCTCGTGTTTTAAGAGTGCTATTCGCAGTTTTACAAACTTTGCAATATAGTCGAAATCACGCTTTTTTCGCGCAGATTCTCATAATACAAAAGTTCATATCTCTATTCAGGACCTCATAATATGTATGAATCTACCGACAAAAACATCGTATCTTGTGTTTTCAGAGCGCTATCTGCAGTCATATGAAGTTTGAAATAAGTCAAAATTACCACATTCTGAGCAGTTTCAAAGTAACGCAAATCACATAAATATATCCAATACAACATAATACGCATGAATCCGTCCTCGAATGCACAAAATTTTGCGTTCCCGGCTTGTTATCAGCGTTTTTTCTCAGTCTCGTTGAGAAATTTTTGATTCTGTTAATCTGCTCAGAAGCAAGATTTCGCTTGAAAAATGCGTCATATTGCAGACTCTAGCACCAAATACAACATATTTCGTGTTTTTAGAGTGCTATTTGCAGTTTTACAAACTTTGCAATATGTCGAAGTGACGCTTTTCCGCGCAGATTCTCACAATCAAAAAGTTCATATTCTCATTCAGGACCTCATAATATGTATGAATCTATCGACTAAAACATCGTATCCCGTGTTTTCAGAGCGCTATCTGCAGTTATATGAAGTTTGCAATAAGTCAAAATTACCACATTCTAAGCAGTTTCAAAGTATCGCAAATTACGTAGATCTATCCAATACCACATAATAAGCATGAATCCGTCCTCAAATGCACAATGAGTCTCGTTGAGGAATTTAAGATTTTGTAAATCTGCTTAGAAGCAAGATTTTGCTTTATAAATGCGTTATATGGCAGAATCTAGCACAAATACTTCATATTTCGTGTTTTTAGAGTGCTATTTGCAGTTTTACAAACCCTGGAATAAGTCGAAATCACGCTTTTCCCACGCAGATTTTCACAATTATAAAAGTTCATATTCCTATTCAGGACCTCATAATATGTATTAATCTATCGACGAAAACATCGTATCTCGTGTTTTCAGAGCGCTCTCTGCAGTTATATGAAGTTTGAAATAAGTCAAAATTACCACATTCTGAGCAGTTTCAAAGTATCGCAAATCACATAAATCAATCTAATACAACATAATACACATGAATCCGTCCCTTAATGCAGAAGATCTTGCGTTTTCGGCAAGTCATCAGCGTTTTTTGTGTCTCGTTGAGAAATTTTTGATCCTGTAAATCTGCTCAGAAGCAAGAATTTTCTTCAAAAATGCGTTATATGGCCGAATCTAGCACCAAATACATCATATTTTGTGTTTTTAGAGTGCTATTTGCAGTTTAACTAATTTTGGAGTACGTCGAAATCACGCTTTCCCGCGCAGATTATCACAATCAATAAAGTTATACTTCTATTCAGGACCTCATAGTTTGTATGAATCTTTCGACGAAAACATCGTATCTCGTGTTTTTAGATCGCTATCTGCAGTTATATGAAGTTTGAAAATAAGACAGAATTACCACATTCTTAGCAGTTTCAAAGTATCGCAAATCACATAAATCTATCCAATTCAACATAATACGCATAAATCCGTCCTCAAATGCACAAAATTTCAAGTTTCCAGCGAGTTATCAGCGTTTTCCTCCTGAGTCTCGTTGAGAAATTTTTGATTCTGTAAATCTGCTACAGAAGCAAGATTTTGCTTCAAAAATGCGTTATATGGCAGAACGTTGCACCAAATACATCATATTTCGTGTTATTAGAGTGCTATTTGCAGTTTTACAAACTTTGGAATAAGTCGGAATCACGCTTTTCCGCGCGAATTTTCACAATCAAAAAGTTCATATTCCTATTCAGGACCTCATAATATGTATGAATCTATTGACAAAAACATCGTATCTCGTGTTTTCAGAGCACTATCTGCAGTTATATGAAGTTTGAAATAAGTCAAAATTACTACATCTTCTAAAGAAGTTTTGAAAGTATCGCAAATTACATAAATTCATCCAATACAACATAAAAAGCATGAATCCGTCCTCAAATGCACAATGAGTCTCGTTGAGAAATTTTTGATTTTGTAAATCTGCTTGGAAGTGAGATTTTGCTTTCTAAATGCGTTATATGGCAGAATCTAGCACCAAATACTTCATATTTCGTGTTTTTAGAGTGCTATTTGCAGTTTTACAAACTCTGGAATAAGTCGAAATCACGCTTTTCCACGCAAATTTTCACAATAATAAAGTTTATATTCCTGTTCAGGACCTCATAATATGTATGAATCTATCGACGGAAACATCGTGTCTCGTGTTTTCAGAGCGCTCTCTGCAGTTATATGAAGTTTGGAATAAGTCAAAATTACCACATTCTTAGCAGTTTCAAAGTATCGCAATTCACATAAATCAATCTAATACAACATAATACACATGAATCCGTCCTCAAATGCAGAAGATTTTGCGTTTCCAGCAAGTCTTCAGCGTTTTTTTGTGTCTCGTTGAGAAATTTTTTGATCCTGTAAATCTGCTCAGAAGCAAGATTTCGCTTCAAAAATGCGTTATATGGCCGCATCTAGCACCAAATACATCATATTTTGTGTTTTTAGAGTGCTATTTGCAGTTTTACTAATTTTGGAATGAGTCGAAATCACGCTTTTCCGCGCAGATTTTCACAATCAAAAAAGTTATACTACTATTCAGGACCTCATATTTTGTATGAATCTATCGACAAAAACATCGTATCTCGTGTTTTTAGATCGCTATCTGCAGTTATATGAAGTTTGAAAATAAGTCAGAATTACCACATTCTTAGCAGTTTCAACGTATCGCAAATCACATAAATCTATCCAATTCAACATAATACGCATTAATCCGTCCTCAAATGCACAAAATTTCAAGTTTCCAGCGAGTTATCAGCGTTTCTTCTGAGTCCCGTTGAGAAATTTTTGATTCTGTAAATCTGCTCAGAAGCAAGATTCTGCTTGAAAAATGCGTTATATGGCAGAACGTTGCACCAAATACATCATATTTCGTGTTATTAGCGTGCTATTCGCAGTTTTACAAACTTTGGAATAAGTTGAAATCACGCTTTTCCGCGCAGATTTTCACAATCAATAAGTTCATATTCCTATTCAGGACCTCATAATATGTATGAATCTATCGACAAAAACATCGTATCTCGTGTTTTCAGAGCGCTATCTGCAGTTATATGAAGTTTGAAATAAGTCAAAACTACCACATTCTGAGCAGTTTCAAAGTAACGCAAATCACATAAATCTATCCAACACAACATAATACGCATGAATCCGTCTCCAAATGCACAAAATTCTAGCGTCTCCAGGGAGTTATCAGCGTTTTTCCTGAGACTTGTGGAGAAGTTTTCAATTCTGTAAATCAGCTCCGAAGCAAGGTTTTGCTTGAAAAAATGCATTATATGGCAAATGTAGCACCGAATACATCATATTTTGTGTTTCTAGAGTGCTATTCGCAATTTTACAAACTCTGGAATAAGTCGAAATCACGCTTTTCCGCGCAGGTTCTCACAATCTAAAAGTTCATATTCCTATTCAGGACCTTATAATATGTATGAATCTATCGACAAGAACATCGTATCTCGTGTTTTCAGAGCGCTAACTGCAGTTATATGAAGTTTGAATTGAGTCAAAATTACCCAATCTAAGCAGTTTCAAAGTATCACATATCACATAAATCTATCCAATACAAAATAATACGCATGGATCCGTCCTCAAATGCACAAAATTCTGCGTTTCCAGCGAGTTATCAGCGTTTTTACTGAGTCCCGTTGAGGAATTTTTTAATTCTGTAAATCAGCTCCGAAGCAAGATTTTGCTTGAAAAATGCATTATATGGCAGAATCTAGCACCAAATACATCATATTTTGTGTTTTTTGAGTGCTATTTGCAGTTTCACAAACTTTGGAATACATCGATATCACGCTTTTCCGCGCAAGTTTTCGCAATTCAAAAGTTCATATTCCTATTCAACACCTCATAATATGTATGAATCTATCGACAAAAACATCGTATCTCGTGTTTTCAGAGCGCTATCTGCAGTTATATGGAGTTTGGAGTAAGTCAAAGTTACCACATTTTGAGCAGTTTCTAAGTAACGCAAATCACATAAATCAATCCAATACAACATAATACGCATGAAGCCTTCCTCTAATGCACAATGAGTCTCGTTGAGAAATTTTTGATTCTGTAAATCTGCTCAGAAGCAAGATTTTGCTTTTGAAATGCGTTATATGGCTGAATCTAGCACCAAATACATCATATTTCGTGTTTTCAGAGTGCTATTTGCAGTTTCACAAACTTTGGAATAAGTCAAAATCACGCTTCTCCCGCGCATATTTTTTACGATTGAAAAGTTCATATTTCTATTCAGGACCTCATAATATGTATGAATCTATCGACTATCGACAAAAATATCGTATCTCCTGTTTTCAGAGCGCTATCTGCAGTTATAAGAAGTTCGAAATAAGTAAAAATTACCACATTCTGAGCAGTTTCAAAGTAACGCAAATCACATAAATCTATCCAATACAACATAATACGCATGAATCCGTCCCGAAATGCACAAAATTTTTGCGTTTCCAGCAAGTTATCAGCGTTTTTTCTGAGTCTCGTTGAGAAGTTTTTGATCCTGTAAATTTTCTCAGAAGCAAGATTTTTCTTCAAAAATGCGTTATATGGCAGAATCTATCACCAAATACATCATATTTCGTGTTTTTATAGTGTTGTTTGCAGTTTTACAAACTTTGGAATAAGTCGAAATCAAGCTATTCCGCCCTGATTTTCACTATCCAAAAGTTCATATCTCTATTCAGGACCTCATAATATGTGAGAATCTATCGACAAAAACATCGTATCTCGTGTTTTCGGAGCGCTATCTGCAGTTATATGAAATTTGAAATAAGTCAAAATTACCATATTCTGAGCAGTTCCAAAGTATCGCAAATCACGTAAATCTATCCAATACAACATAATACGCATGAAGCCGTCCTCAAATGCACAAAATTTTGCGTTTATAGTGAGTTATCAGCGTTTTTTTGGAGCGCATATTTTTACGATTGAAAAGTTCATATTCCTATTCAGGACCTCTTGATATGTATGAATCTACAAAAACATCGTATCTTTTGTTTTCAGAGCGCTATCTGCAGTTATAAAAAGTTCGAAATAAGTCAAAACTACCACATTCTGAGCAGTTTCAAGGTAACGCAAATCACATAAATCTATCTAATACAACATAATACGCATGAATCCGTCCCGAAATGCACAAAATTCTTGCGTTTCCAACAAGTTATCAGCGTTTTTTCTGAGTCTCGTTGAGGAATTTTTGATCCTGTAAATTTGCTCTGAAGCAAGATTTCGCTTCAAAAATGTGTTATATGGCAGAATCTATCACCAAATACATCATATTTCGTGTTTTTAGAGTGCTGTTTGCAGGTTTACAAACTTTGGAATAAGTCAAAATCACACTTTTACGCGCAGATTTTCAGTATCAAAGAGTTCATATTCCTATTCAGGACCTCATAATATGTATGAATCTATTGACAAAAGCATCGTATCTCGTGTTTTCAGAGCGCTATCTGCAGTTATATAAAGTTTGAAATAAGTCAATATTACCACATTCTGAGCAGTTTCAAAGGATCGCAACACACATAAATCTATTCAATACAACATAATACGCATGAATCCGTCCTAAAATGCACTAAATTCTGCGTTTTCAGCGAGTTACCTGCGTTTTTTCTGAGTCTCTTTGAGGAATTTTTGATTCTGTAAATTTGCTCAGGAGTAAGATTTTGCTTGAAAAATGCATTATATGGCAGAATCTAGCACCAAATACATCATATTCCGTGTTTTTAGAGTGCTGTTCGCAGTTTTACAAACTCTGGAATAAGTCGATATCACGCTTTTCCGCGCAGATTTTCACAATCAAAAGTTCATATTTCTATTCGGGACCTCATAATATGTATGAATCTATTTATAAAAACATCGTATCTCGTGTTTTCAGAGCGCTATCTGCAGTTATATGGAGTTTGAAATAAGTCAAAAATTATTACATTCTGAGCAGTTTCAAAGTATTGCAGATCACATAAATCTATCCAATACAACATAATACGCATGAATTCGTCCTCAAATGCACAAAATTTTGCGTTTCCAGCCAGTTATCAGCGTTTTTTCTGAGTCTCGTTGAGAAATTTTTGATTCTGTAAATCTGCTCAGAAGCAAGATTTTGCCTTAAAAATGCGTTATATTGCAGGATCTAGCACCAAATACATCATATTTCGTGTTTTTAGAGTGCTATTTGCAGTTTTACAAACTTTGGAATAAGTCAAAATCACGCTTTTCCGCGCATATTTTCACAATCAAAAAGTTCATATTCCTATTCAGGACCTCATGATATGTATGAATCTATCGACAAAAACATCGTATCTCGTGTTCTCAGAGCGCTATCTGTAGTTATATGAAGTTTGAAATAAGTCAAAATAACCACATTCTGAGCAGATCCAAAGTATCGCGTATCACATAAATCTATCCAATACAACATAATACGCATAGATCCGTCCCCGAATGCACAAAATTTTGCGTTTCCAGTGAGTTATCAGCGTTTTTTTGAGTCTCGTTAAGAAAGTTTTGATTATGTAAATCTGCTCAGAAGCAGGATTTTGGTTTAAAAATGCGTTATATTGCAGACTTTAGCACCAAATACATCATATTCCTTGTTTTTAGAGTTGCTATTCGCAGTTTTACAAACTTTTGATTAAGTTGGAATCACGCTTTACCGCGCAGATCATCAGAATCAAAAAGTTCATATCCCTATTCAGGACCTCATAATATGTATGAATCTATCGGAAAATCATCGTATCTCGTGTTTTCAGAGCGCTATCTGCAGTTATATGAAGTTTGAAATAAGGCAAAATTACCACATTCTGAGCAGTTCCAGAGTATCGTAAATCACATGAATCTATCCAATACAACATAATACGCATGGACCCCGTCCTCGAATGCACAAAATTCTGCGTCACCAGCGTCTAATCAGCGTTTTTTCTGAGTCTTGTTGAGAAATTTTCGATTCTGTAAATCTGCTCAGAAGCAAGATTTTGCTTCAAAAATGCGTTATATGGCAGAATCTAGCACAAAAATACATCATATTTCGAGTTTTTAGAGTGCTATTCGCAGTTTTACAAACTTTGGAATGAGTCGAAATCACGCTTTTCCCGCGCAGATTTTCACAATCAAAGAGTTTATATTCCTATTCAGGACCACATAATATGTATGAATTCATCGACAAAAACATCGTATCTCGTGTTTTCAGAGCGCTATCTGCAGTTATATGAAATTTGAAATAAGTCAAAATTACCACATTCTGAGCAGTTTCAAAGTATCGCAACTCACATAAATCTATGAAATACAACATAATACGCATGAATCCGTCCTCAAATGCACGGAGTTTGCGTCTTCAGCGAGTCATCAGCGTTTTTTCTGTCTCGTTGAGAAATTTTTGATCCTGTAAATTTGCTCAGAAGCAAGATTTGCTTCAAAAATGCGTTATATGACAGAATCTAGCAGCACCAAATACATCAAATTTCGTGTTTTTAGAGTGCTATTTGCAGTTTTACAAACTTTGGAATGAGTCGAAATCACGCTACTCCGCGCAGATTTTTACAATCAAAAAGTTCATAGTCCTATTCAGGACCTCATAATATGTATGGATCTATCGACAAGAACATCGTATCTCGTGCTTTCAGAGCACTTTCTGCAGTTATATGAAGTTTGAAATAAGTCAAAACTACCACATTCTGAGCAGTTTCAAAGTATCGCAAATCACATAAATCCATCCAATACAACATAATACGAATGAATCCGTCCTCAAATGCACAGAATTTTGCGTCTCCAGCGAGTAATCAGCGTTTTTTCTGAGTCTCGTTGAGAAATTTTTGATTCTGTGAATTTGCTCAGGAGCAAGATTTTGCTTTAAAAATGCGTTATATGGAAGAATCTAGCACCAAATACATCATATTTCGTGTTTTTAAAGTGCTATTTGCAGTTTCACAAACTTTGGAATAAGTCGAAATCACGCTCTTCCGCGCATATTTCAACAATCAAAAAGTTCATATTCCTATTCAGGACCTCATAATATGTCTGAATCTATCGACTAAAATATCGTATCTCCTGTTTTCAGAGCGCTAACTGCAGTTATATGAAGTTTGGAATAAGTCAGAATTACCCACATTTTGAGCAGTTTCAAAGTAACGCAAATCACATAAATCTATCCAATACAACATGATACGCATGGATCCGTCCTCAAATGCACAAAATTTTGCGTTTCCAGCGAGTTATCAGCGTTTTTTCTGAGTCTCGTTTGAGAAGTTTTTGATCCTGTAAATTTGCTTAGAAGTAAGATTTTGCTTCAATAATGCGTTATATGGCAGAATCTATCACCAAATACATCATATTTTGTGTTTTAAAGTGCTGCTTGCAGTTTACAAACATTGGAATAAGTCGAAATCACGCTTTTCCGCGCAGATTTTCACAATCAAAAAGCACATATTCCTATTCAGGACCTCATAATATATATGAATCTATTGACAAAACATCGTATCTCCTGTTTCCAGAGCGCTATCTGCAGTTATATGAAGTTTGAAATAAGTCAGAATTACACACATTCTGAGCAGTTTCAAAGTAACGCAAATCACATTGATCTATCCAATACAACATAATACGCATGAATCCGTCCTCAAATGCACAAAATTTTGCGTTTCCAGCGAGTTGTCAGCGTTTCCTCTGAGTCTCGTTGAGAGGTTTTTGAACCTGTAAATCTGCTCAGAAGCAAGATTTTGCTTCAAAAATGCGTTATATGGCAGAATCTATCACCAAATACATCATATTTTGTGTTTCTGAAGTGCTGCTTGCAGTTTTACAAACTTTGGAATAAGTCGAAATCACGCTTCTCCGCGCAGATTTTCACAATCAAAAAGTTCATATTCCTATTCAGGACCTCATAATATGTATAAATCTATCGACAAAAACATCGTATCTCGTGTTTTGAGAGCGCTATCTGCAGTTATATGAAGTTTGAATAAGTCAAAATTACCACATTCTGAGCAGTTTGAAAGTATCGCAACTCACATAAATCTATCCAATACTACATAAATACGCATGAATCCGTCTCAAAATGCATGAAATTTAGCGTTTCCAGCAAGTTATCAGCGTTTTTCGAGTCTCGTTAAAAAATTTTTCATTCTGTATATCTGCTCAGAAGCAAGATTTTGCTTTTAAAACGCGTTATATGGCGAATCTAGCACCAAATACATCATATTTTATGTTTTCAGAGTGCTATTCGCAATTTTACAAACCTTGGAATAAGTCGAAATCACGCTTTTCCGCGCAGATATCCCATGATCAAAAAGTTCATATTCCTATTCAGAATCTGTCGTCAAAGACAACGTATCTCGTGTTTCCAGAGCGCTATCTGCAGTTAAATGAAGTTTGAAATAAGTAAAAATTACCACATTCTGCTATTCAGGACTTCATCATATGTATGAATCTATCGACAAAAACATCGTATCTTGTGTTTTCAGAGCGCCATCTGCAGTTATATGAAGTTTGAAATAAGTCAATACGCATGAATTCATCCTCAGATGCACAAAAATTTTGCGTTTCCAGCGAGTTATCAGCATTTCTTCTGAGTCTCGTTGAGGAATTTTGATTCAGTAAATCTGCTCAGAAGGAAGATATCGCTTCAGAAATGCGTTATATGGCAGAATCTAGCACCAAATACATCATATTCTGTGTTTTTAGAGTGCTATTTGCAATTTAAACAAACTTTGGAATAAGTCAAAATCTCCCTATTTCCGCGCTGATTTTCATATTCAAAAAGTTCATATTCCTATTCAGGACCTCATAATATGTATTGAATCTAATCGACAAGAACATCGTATCTCGTGTTTTCAGAGCGCTATCTGCAGTTATATGAAGTTTGAAATAAGTCAAAATTACCACATTCTGAGCAGTTTCAAAAGTATCGCAAATTACATAAATCTATCCGATACAACAAAATACGCATGACTTAGTCCTCAAATGCTCAAAATTTTGCGATTCCAGCGAGTTATCAGCGTTTTTTTCTGAGTCTCGTTGAGAAATTTTTGATCCTGTTGATCTCCCTAGAAGCAAGATTTTGCTTGACCAATGCGTTATATGGAAGAATCTTGCACCAAATACATTATATTTCGTGGTTTTAGAGTTCTATTTGCAGTTTGACAAACTCTGGGATGAGTCGAAATCATGCTTTTCCGCGCAGATTTTCACAATCAAAAAGTTCATATTCCTATTCAGAACCTCATAATATGTATGAGTCTATCGACAAAAAACGTCGTATCTCGTGTTTTCAGAGCGCTATCTGCAGTTATATGAAGTTTGATATAAGTCAAAATTACCATATTCTGAGCAGTTTCAAAGTATCGCAAATCACATGAATCTATCCAATACAACATAATACGCATGAACCCGTCCTCAAATGCACAAGATTTTTCGTTTCCAGCGAGTTATCAGCCGTTTCCTCTGAGTCTCGTTGAGAAATTTTTGATCCTGTGAATCTGCTCAGAAGCAAGATTTGCTTCAAGAATGCGTTATATATCAGAGTCTTGCAAGCAGATTCTCACAATCAGAATGTTCATCCAGGACTTCATAATATGTATGAATCTATCGATAAAAAACATCGTATCTCGTGTTTTCAGAGCACAATCTGCGGTTATATGAAGTTTGAAATAAGTCAATACGCATAAATTCATCCTCAAATGCACAAAATTTTGCGTTTCCAGCGAGTTATCAGCGTTTTTTCTGGGTCTCGTTAAGAATTTCTGATCCTGTAAATCTGCTCAGAAGCGGAATTTTGTTTCAGAAATGCGTTATATGGAGAATCTAGCACCAAATACATCCTATTTGTGTTTTTAAGCGTGCAAATTGCAGTTTTACAAACTTTGGAATGAGTCGTAATCTTGCTTTTCCGCGCAAATTTCCACAATCAAAAAGTTCATATTTCTATTCAGGACCTCATAGTATGTATGAATCTATCGATAGAAAAAACTTATCTCGTGTTTCAGAGCGCTATCTGCAGTTATATGAAGTTTGAAGTGAGTCAAAATTACCACATTCTGAGCAGTTTCAAAGTATCGCAAATTACATAAATTTATCCGATACAACATAATACGCATAAGTTCGTCCTCAAATGCTCAAAATTTTGCGATTCCAGAGAGTCATCAGCATTTTTTTCTGAGTCTCGTTGAGAAATCTTTGATTCTGTAAATCTGCTCAGAAGCAAGATTTTGCTTTCAAAAATGCGTTTTATGGCATAATCTAGCACCAAATACATCATATTTCGAGTTTTCAGAGTGCTATTTGCAGTTTTACAAACTTTGGGATGAGTCGAAATCACGCTTTTCTGCGCAGATTTTCACAATCAAAAAGTTCATATTCTTATTCAAGACCTCATAATATGTATGAATCTATCGACGAAAACATCGTATCTTGTGTTTCCAGAGCGCTATCTGCAGTTATATGAGTTTGAAATAAGTCAAAATTACCACATTCTGAGCAGTTTCAAAGTATCGCAAATCACATAAATCTATCCAATGCAACAAAGTACACATGAATCCGTCCTCAGATGCACAAAATTCTGCGATTCCAGCAAGTTATCAGCGTTTTTTTTGAGTCTCGTTGAGAAATTTTTGATTCTGGTTATCTGCTCAGAAGCAAGATTTTGCTCCAAAAATGCGTTATATGGCAGAATCAAGCACCAAATACATCATATTTCGTGTTTTCAGAGTGCTATTTGCAGTTTCACATACTTTGGGATAAGTCGAAATCACGCTTTTACGCGCAAATTTTCACAATCAAAAAATCATATTCCTATTCAGAACCTCATAATATGTATGAATCTATCGACAAAAACGTCGTATCTCGTGTTTTCAGAGCGCTATCTGCAGTTCATCCTCAAATGCACAAACTTTTGCGTTTCCAGCGAGTTATCAGCGTTTTTTCTGAGTCTCGTTGAGAAATTTTCGATTCTGTAAATCTGCTCGTAAGCAAAATTTTGCTTTCAAATGCGTTCTATGGCATAATCCAGCACCAATACATCATATTTCGTGTTTTCAGAGTGCTATTTGCAGTTTTACACACTTTGGAATAAGACCTTCAAATCTGCTCAGAAGCAAGATTTCGCTTCAAAAATGCGTTATATAGCAGAATCTAGCAAGCAGATTCCTCACAATCAAAATGTTCATTCAGGACTTCATAATATGTATGAATCTATCGACAAAAACATCGTATCTCGTGTTTTCAGAGCGCTATCTGCAGTTATATGAAGTTTGAAATAAGTCAATACGCCTGAATTCATCCTCAAATGCACAAAATTTTGCGTTTCACGCTATATAAGTTTCGCTGAGAAATTTTTGATTCTGTTAATCTGCTCAGAAGTAAGGATTTTGCTTTCAAAATGCGTTTTATGGCATAATCTAGCACCAAATACATCATATTTCGTGTTTTCATAGTGCTATTTGCAGTTTTACAAACTTTGGAATGAGTCGAAATCACGCTTTTCCGCGCAGATTTCCACAATCAAAAAGTTCATATTCTTATTCAAGACTTCATAATATGTATGAATCTATCGACAAAAACATCGTATTCTGTGTTTCCAGAGCGCTATCTGCAGTTATATGAAGTTTGAAATAGGTCAAAATTACCACATTCTGAGCAGTCTCAGAGTATCGCAAAAACATAAATCTATCCGATACAACATGATACGCATGAATCCGTCCTCAAATGCTCAAAATTCTGCGATTCCCAGCAAGTTATCAGCGTTTTTCTGAGTCTCGTTGAGAAATTTTTGATTCTGTATATCTGCTCAGAAGCAAGATTTTGCTTCAAAAATGCGTTATATGGCATAATCTAGCACCAAATACATCATATTTTGTGTTCTCAGAGTGCTATTTGCAGTTTCACATACTTTGGGATAAGTCGAAATCACGCTTTCTCCGCGCAGATTCTCACAATCAAAAAGTTCATATTTCTATTCAGAACCTCATAATATGTATGAATCTATCGACAAAAACGTCGTATCTCGTGTTTTCAGAGCGCTATCTGCAGTTATATGAAGTTTGATATAGGTCAGAATTACCACAATCTGAGCAGTTTCAAAGTATCGCAAATCACATGAATCTATCTAATACAACATAATACGCATTAATCGTCCTCAAATGCACAAATTTTCGCGTATTCAGCGAGTTATCAGCGTTTTTTTTCTGAGTCTCGTTGAGAAATTTTTGATTCTGTAAATCTGCTCAGAAGCAAGATTTTGCTTCCAAAATGCGTTTTATGGCATGATTCCAGCACCAAATACATCATATTTCGTGTTTTCAGAGTGCTATTTGCAGTTTTACAAACTTTGGAATAAGTCCCTCTAAATCTGCTCAGAAGCAAGATTTCGCTTCAAAAAAGCGTTAAATAGCAGAATCTAGCAAGCAGATTCTCACCAATCAAAATGTTCATTCAGGACTTCATAATATGTATGAATCTATCGACAAAACATCGTATCTCGTGTTTTCAGAGCGCTATCTGCAGTTATATGAAGTTTGAAATAAGTCAATACGCCTGAATTCATCCTCAAATGCACAAAATTTTGCGTTCCCAGCGATCTGAGTCTCATTGAGAAATTTTTGATTCTGTTAATCTGCTTAGAAGTAAGATATCGCTTCAGAAATGCGTTATATGGCAGAATCTAGCACCAAATACATCATATTTTGTGTTTTTAGGGTGCTATTTGCAGTTTTGCAAAACTTTGGAATAAGTCGGGATCTCGCTTTTCTGCGCAGATTTTCACAATCTTAAAGTTCATATTCCTATTCAGGACCTCATAGTTTGAATAAATCTATCGACAAAAACATCTTATCTCGTGTTTTCAGAGCGCTATCTGCAGTTATATGAAGTTTCAAATAAGTCAAAATTACCACATTCTGAGCATCCTCAAAGTATCGCAAATTACATAAATCTATCCGATACAACATAATACGCATGAATTCGTCCTCAAATGCACAAAATTTTGCGTTTCAAGCGAGTTATCAGCGTTTTTTCTGAGTCTCGTTGAGAATTTTGGATCCTGTAAATCTGCTCAGAAGCAAGATTTTGCTTTTAAATTCGTTATATGGCAGAATCTAGCACCAAATACATCATATTTTGTGTTTTCAGAGGGCTATTTGCCAGTTTTACAAACTCTGGAATAAGTCGAAATCTCGCTTTCCCGCACAGATTTTCTTAATCAGAAAGTTCATATTCCTATTCAGGACCTCATAATATGTATAAATCTATCGACAAAAACATCGTATCTCGTGTTTTTCAGAGCGCTATCTGCAGTTACATGAAGTTTGAAATGAGTCAAAATTACCACATTCTGAGCAGTTTCAAAGTATCGCAAATCACATAAATCTATCTGATACAACATCATACGCATGAATCCGTCTTCAAATGCACAAAATTTTGCGTTCGCAGCAAGTTATCAGCGTTTTTCCTGAGTCTCGTTGAGAATTTATGATTCTGGAAATCTGCTCAGGAGCAAGATTATGCTTCAAAAATGCGTTTTGTGGCATAATCTAGCACCAAATACATCATATTCCGTGTTTTTTAGAGTGCTATTTGCAGTTTTACAAACTTAGGAATAAGTCGAAATCACGCTTTCCCGCGCAGATTTCCACAATCAAAAAGTTCATATTCCTATTCAGGACGTCATTATATGTATGAATCTATCGACAAAAACATCGTATCTCGTGTTTTCATAGCGCTATCTGCAGTCGTATGAAGTTTGATATAAGTCAAAATTAATACATTCTGAGCAGCCTCAAAGTATCGCAAATCACATAAATCTATCCAATACAACATAATACGCATGAATCCGTCCTTAGATGCACAAAATTTTGCGTTTCCAGCGAGTTATAAGCGTTTTTTCTGAGTCTCGTTGAGAAATTTTTGATCCTCTAAATCTGCTCAAAAGCAAGATTTTGCTTCAAAATGCGTTATATGGCAGAGTCTAGCACCAAATACATTATATTTCGTGTCTTTAGAGTACTATTTGCAGTTTCCAGACTTTGGAATAAGTCGAAAACACGCTCTTCCGCGCAGATTCTCACTATCAAAAAGTTCATATTCCTATTCAGGACCTCATAATATGTATGAATCTATCGACAAAAATCATCGTGTCTCGTGTTTTAGAGCGCTTTCTGCAGTCATATGAAGTTTGAAATAAGTCAAAATTACCACATACTGAGCAGTTTTCAAAGTATCGCAAATCACAAAAATCTATCCAGTACAACATAATACGCATGAATCCGTCTTCGAATGCACAAAATTTTGCGTTTCCAGCGAGTTATCAGCGTTTTTTCTGAGTCTCGATGAGACATTTTTGATCCTGTAAATCTGCTCAGGAGCAGGATTTTGCTTAAAATAATGCGTTATCTGGCAGAATCTAGCACCAATACATAATATTTCGTGTCTTTAGAGTACTATTTGCAGTTTTCAGACTCTGGAATAAGTCGAAATCACGCTCTTCCGCGCAGATTTTCACAATCAAATAGTTCATATTCCCATTCAGGACATCATAATATATATGAATCTATCGACAAAAAACATCGTATCTCGTGTTTTTAGAGCGCTATCTGCAGTTATATGATGTTTGAAATAAGTCAAAATTACTAACATTCTGAGCAGTTTCAAATTATCGCAAATCACATAAATCTATCCAATACAACATAATAAGCAAGATCCGTCCTCAAATGCACAGAATTTTGCGTTCCCAGCGAGTTATCAGCGTTTTTTCGGAGTCTCGTTGAGAAATTTTTGATCCTATTATCTGCTCAGAATCAGATTTTGCTTCAAAAATGCGTTATATGGCAGAATCTAGCACCAAATACATCATATTTCATGTTCTTAGAGTGCTATTTGCAACTTCACAAACTTTGGAATAAGTCGAAATCACGCTTTTCCGCTCAGATTTTCACAATCATAAAGTTAATATGTCTATTCAGGACCTTATAATATGTATGAATCTATCGACAAAAACATCATATCTTGTGTTTTCAGAGCGCTATCTGCAGTTATATGAAGTTTAAAATGGAGTCAAAATTACCACATTCTGAGCAGTTCCAAAGTATCGCAAATCACATAAATCCCATCCAATACAACATAGTCCTCAAATGCACAAAATCTGGCGATTCCAGCGGGTTATCACCGTTTTTTTTGAGTCTCGTTGAGAAATTTTTGATTCTGTAAATCTGCTCAGGAGCAAGATTTTGCTTTAAAAAATGCGTTATATGGTTGAATCTAACACCAGATACATCAATTTTCGTGTTTTTAGAGTGCTATTTGCAGTTTTACAAACTGTGGAATAGATCGAAATTCACGCTTTCCCGCGCAGATTTTCACAATCAGAAAGTTCATATTCTTATTCAGGACCTCATAAAATGTATATATCTATCGACAAAAACATCGTACCTCGTGTTTTCAGAGCGCCATCTGTAGTTATATGAAGTTTGGGATATGTCAAAATACTACACTTCTGAGCAGTTTCAAAGTATCGGACATCACATAAATCTATCCAATACAACATGATACGCATGAATCTGTCCTCAAATGCACAAAATTTGGTGTTTCCAGCGAGTTATCAACGTTTCTTTTGAGTCTCGATGAGAATTTTTTGATTCTGGATATTTGCTCAGAAGCAAGATTTTGCTTTGAAAATGCGTTATATGGCGAAATCTAGCACCAAATACATCATATTTCGTGTTTTTAGAGTGCTATTTGCAGTTCTACAAACTTTGGAATGAGTCGAAATTACGGTTTTCGCGCAGATTTTAACAATCAAAAAGTTCATATTCCTATTCAGGACCTCACAATAAGTATGAACCTATCAACAAAAACATCGTATCTCGTGTTTCCAGAGCGCTATCCTGCAGTTATATGAAGTTTGGAATGAGTCAAAATTACCACATTCTGAGCAGTTTCAAAGTATCGCAAATCACATAAATCTATCCAATACAACATAATACGCATGAATCCGTCCTCAAATGCACCAAATTTTGCGATTCCAGCGAGTTATCAGCGTTTTCTCTGAGTCTCGTTGAGAAATTTTTGATTCTGTAAATCTGCTCAGAAGCAAGATTTTGCTTTAAAAATGCGTTATATAGCAAAATCTAGCACCAAATACATCATATTTCGTGTTTTTAGGGTGCTCTTTGCAGAAGCAAGATTTTGCTTTAACAATGCGTTTATATGGCAGAATCTTGCACCAAATACATCATATTTCCTGTTTTTAGAGCGCTATTTGCAGTTATACAAACTCTGGAATTGGTCAAACCAACGCTTTGCCGCGTAGGTTCTCACGATCAAAAAGTTCATATTCCTATTCAGGACCTCATAATATGTATGAATCTATACAAAAACATTGTATCTCGTGTTTTCAGAGCGCTTACTGCAGTAATATGAAGTTTGAAATAAGTCGAAATTACCACATTCCGAGCAGTTCCAAAGTATCGCAAATCACATAAATCTATCCAATACAACATGATAACGCACGAATCCGTTCAAAACTGCACAAAATTTTACGTTTACAGCGAGTTATCATTGTCTTTTCTAGGTCTCGTTGAGAAATTTTTGATTCTGTAAATCTGCTCAGAAGCAAGATTTTGCTTCAAAAATGCGTTAATGTCAGAATCTACCACCAAATACATCATATTTTGTTTTCTTAGAGTGCTATTTGCAGTTTTACAAACTTTGGAATAAGTCGAAATCACGCTCTTCTGCGCAGATTTTCACAATCAAAAAGTTTATATTTCTATTCAGGACCTCATAATATGTATGAATCTATCGACAAAAAACATCGTACCTCGTGTTTTCAGAGCTCTATCTGCAGTTATATGAAGTTTGAAATAAGTCAGAATTACCCACATTCTGAGCAGATTCAAAGTATCGCAAATCACATAAATCCTTTCAATACAACATAATACGCATGAATCCGTCCTCAAATGCACAAAATTCTGCGTTTCCAGCGAGTAATCAGCGTTTTCTCTGAGTCTCGTTGAGAAATTTGTGATCCTGTAGATCTGCTCAGAAGCGAGATTTTGCATCAAAAATGCGTCATATGGCAGAATCTAGCATCAAATACATCATATTTCGTGTTTTTAGAGTGCTATTTGCAGTTTTACAAACTTTGGGATAAGTCAAAATCAGGCTTTTCCGCGCAGATTTTTACTTTCTAGAAGTTTCATATTCCTGTTCAAGACCTCATAATATGAATGAATCAGTCGACAAAAACATCGTATTTCGTGTTTTCAGAGCGCTATCTGCAGTAATATGAAGTTTGGAATAAGTCAAAATTACCACATTCTGAGCAGTTTTAAAGTATTGCAAATCACATAAATCTATCCAATACAACATAATACACATGAATCCGTCCCCAAATGCACTAAATATTGCGTTCCCAGCGAGTTATCAGCGTTTTTTCTGAGTCTCGTTGAGAAATTTTTGATTCTGTTAATTCTGCTCAGAAGCAAGATTTAGCTTTATAAATGCGTTATATGGCAGAATCTAGCACCAAATACACAAGATTTTCTGTTTTAGAGTGCTATTTGCAGTTTCACATACTTTGAAAAAAGTCGAAATCACGCTTTCCGCGCAGATTTTCACAATCAAAAAGTTCATATTTCTTATTCAGGACCTCATAATATGTATGAATCTAATGGCAGGAACATCGTATCTCGTGTTTTTAGAGCGCTATCTGCGGTTATATGAAGTTTGAAATAAGTCAAAATTACCACATTCTGAGCAGTCACAAAGTATTGCAAATCTCATAAATCTATACAATACATCATAATACGCATGAATCCGTCCTCAAATGCACAAAATTTTGCGTAATCAGCGAAATACCAGCGTTGTTTCTGAGTCTCGTTGAGAAATTCTTGATCCTGTTAATCGGCTCAGAAGTAAGATTTTGCTTCAAAACTACGTTATATGGCAGAATCTAGCACCAAATACATCATAAATTCATGTTTTTTGAGTGCTATCTGTAGCTTTACAAACTTTGGAATAGGTCGAAATCACGCTTCTCTGCGCCCAATTCTACGGTCAAAAAGTTCATATTCCTATTCAGGACCTCATAATATGTATGAATCTATCAACAAAAACATCGTATCTCGTGTTTTCAGAGCGCTATCTGCAGTTATATGAAGTTTGGAATGAGTCAAAATTACCACATTCTGAGCAGTTCCAAAGTATCGCAAATCACATGAATCTATCCAATACAACATAATACGCGTGAATCCGTCCCCAAATGCACAAATTTTTGCGTTTCTAGCGAGTTATCAGCGTTTCTTCTGAGTCTCGTTGAGAAATTTTTTGATCTGTCAATCTGCTCAGAAGCAAGATTTTGCTTCAAAAAATGCGTTGAATAGCAGAATCTCTCACCCAAATACATCATATTTCGTGTTTTTAGAGTGCTATTTGAAGTTTCTCAAACTTTGGAATAAGTCGAAATCACGCTTTTCCGCGCAGATTTTCACAATCAGAAAGTTCATATTCCTATTCAGGACCACATTATATGTATGAATCCATCGACAAAAACATAGTATCTCGTGTTTTCAGTGCGCTATCTGCAGTTATATGAAGTTTGGAATAAGTCAAATTACCACAATCTGAGCAGTTTCAAAGTATCGCAAATCACATAAATCTATCCAATACAACATAATACGCATGAATCCGTCCAAAAATGCACAAAATTTTGCGTTTTCAGCAAGTTATCAGCGTTTTTTCTGAGTCTCGATGAGAAGTTTTTGATCCTGTAAATCTGCTCAGAAGCAAGATTTTTTCTCAGATACGGCAGAATCAAGCACCAAATACATCATATTTCGTGTTTTTCAGAGTGCTATTTGCAGTTTTACAAACTTTGGAATGAGTCGAAATCACGCTTTTCCGCGCAGATTTTCACAATCAAAAATTTCATACTCCTATTCAGGAACTCATAATATGTATGAATCTATCGACAAAGATATCGTTTCTTGCGTTTTCAGAAATAAGTCAAAATTACCACATTCTGAGCAGTTTCAAAGTATCGCAAATCACATAAATCCATCCAATACAACATCATTACGCATGAATCCGTCCCCAAATGCACAACATTTTGCGTTTCCAGCGAGTTATCAGGGTTTTTTCTGAGTCTCGTTGAGAAATTTTTGATTCTGTGAATCTGCTCAGAGGCAAGATTTTGCTTTAGGAATGCGTTATGTGGCAGAAACCTAGCACCAAATACATCATATTTCGTGTTTTTAGAGTGCTATTCGCAGTTTTTACAAACTTTGGAAGAAGTCGAAATCACGCCTTCGAAATCACGCCTTTCCGCGCAGGTTTTTACAATCAAAAAGTTCATATTAATATTCAGGACCTCATAATATGTATGAATCCATCGACAAAATCATCAGATCTCGTGTTTTTAGAGCGCTATCTGCAGTTATATGAGGTTTGATATAAGTCGAAATTACCACATACTGAGCAGTTTCAAAGTATCGCAAATAACATAAATCTATCCAATATAACATAATACGCATGAATCCGTCCTCAAATGCACAAAATTTTGCGCTTCCAGCGAGTTATCAGTGTTTTTTCTGAGTCTCGTAGAGGAATTTTTGATTCTGTAAATCTGCTCAGAAGCAAGATTTTGCTTGAAAAATGCGTTATATGGCAGAATCTAGCACCAAATACACCATATTTCATGTTTTCAGAGTGCTATTTGCAGTTTTAAAACTTTGAAATAAGTCTGAATCACGCTTTTCCGCGCAGATTTTTCACAATCAAAAAGTTCATATTCCTATTCTGGACTTCATAATATGTATGAATCTATCGATGAAAACATCGTATCTCGTGTTTTCAGAGCGCTATCTGGAGTTACATGAAGTTTGGAATAAGTCAAAATAACCACATTCTGAGCAGTTTCAAAGTATCGCAAATCAAATAAATCCATCCAATACAACATAATACGCATGAACCTGTCCTTAATGCACAAAATTTTGCATTTCCAGCGAGTTATCAGCGTTTTTTCTGAGTCTCGTTGAGAAATTTTTGATTATGTATATCTGCTCAGGAGCAAGATTTTGCTCAAAAAATGCGTTATATGGCAGAATTCAGCACTAAATCCATCATTTTTTGTGTTTTTAGAGTGCTATTTGCAGTTTTACAAACTTTGGAATTAGTCGAAGTCACACTTTTTCGCGCAAATTCTCACAACCAAAAAGTTCATATTCCTGTTCAAGACCTCGTAATATGAATGTATCTATTGACAAAAACATCTTATCCCGTGTTTTTCGAGCGCTATCTGCAGTTATATGAAGTTTGAAATAAGTCAAAATTACCACATTCTGAGCAGTTTCAAAATATCGCAAATCACATAAATCTATACAATACATCATAATACGCATGAATCCGTCCTCAAATGCACAAAACCTTGCGTTTCCAGCGAGTTATTAGCGTTTTTTCTGAGTAAGATTCTGCTTTAACCCTCCAGCCGTGTGGTAGGGTATGTCATACCCCATAGATGCTACTTATGTTCGTCTCATCATTATTTGGTGGATTACTGTCTCAAAGAGGTCAGTAGCTGTCTTTCTTGCGTTATAGAATATTTCAGGGGTAGGTTTGTCATCATATTTTCTGCTGTTATCAAGTTATAGCGTTTCAAAGTTGTTCGGGGTATCACATACCCCACCACACAGTTAGTGTAACAAATTAATGTGGTATAAGTTTAGATTATAGTTGAGCAAATATACCTCTAGGAAGACCGTCTAATCGTTTGAGTACTTCGAAAAGGTGTAACATTTGTACTATAACAAAAGATCGTAAGACATTTTGGCCTGTAGTCAGGACGCAGTCTCAAACCTGGCTCTATGTCAACCATGATAAGTGTTAAAACAGTGTTACGTCGTCATGGCTATATATAAGATAGACTCAGGCCTGGGTTTAAAACCGCGTTCTGACTACGGGTCTTTATGTTTGCAACAAATGTAATTAGGCTGTTTGTTTAGAACATGCCATTTTTTCATGCTCAAATTGATGTAGAATTGAGAGTTCATAACTTTTTGTGTTACAATATTTTTGTATCAAAATTTCTCTGTTCTTCTACCGATAGTTGAGTATTTATTTTATATAGAATAAGTAAGTTTCCATCTTACATTCAAGTTGTAAGATGAGGATGAATGAAATATACTTTTTCAAAACGGTCAATTATGGACATTGACAATTTTCTTTACCATTTATAGTTTCTACTCCTCAAGAAGAATATATATGTTTTGTTGTGTTCAATATATACAAAGTTAAGAGAATCATCAGAAAAATCTAGTATGAAACTGTAAATTTGTATATTTATCTTGTTATTATTGCTGGGGTATGTCATACCCCACCACACAGTTCATGCAACTTTTTTCTACCACAAGGGTTAAAAATGCGTTATATAGCAGAATCTAGCATCAAATTCATCATATTTTGTGTTCTTAGAGTGCTTTTTGCAGTTTTACAAACTTTGGAATAAGTCGAAATCACGTTTTTCTGCGCACATTTTCACAATCAAAAAGTTCATATTCCTATTCAGGACCTCATAATATGTATGAATCTATCGACAAAAACATCGTATATCGTGTTTTCAGAGCACTATCTGCAGTTATATGCAGTTTGAAATATGTCAAAATTACCACATTCTGAGCAGTTTCGAAGTATCGCAAATAGCATAAATCTATCCAATACAACATAATACGCATGAATCCGTCCTCAAATGCACAAAATTTTGCGCTTCCAGTGAGTTATCAGCGTTTTTTCTGAGTCTCGTTGAGGAAATTTTGATCGTGTGTATCTGCTCAAAAGCAAGATTCTGCTCTAAAAATGCGTTATATGGCAGAATCTAGCACCAAAGACATCATATTTCGTGTTTTTAGAGTGCTATTTGCAGTTTTATAAACTTTGGAATAAGTCAAAATCACGCTTTTCCGCGCAAATTCCACAATCAAAAAGTTCATATTCCTATTCAGGACCTCCTAATATGTATGAATCTATCGACGAAAATATCGTATCTCGTGTTTTCAGAGCGCTATCTGCAGTTATATGAAGTTTGAAATAAGTCAAAGTTACCACATTCTGAGCAGTTTCAAAGTATTGCATATCACATAAATCTATCCTATACAACATAATACGCATGAATCCGCCCTTGAATGCAGAAGATTTTGCATCTCCAGCGAGTTATCAGCGTTTTCTCTGAGTCTCGTTGAGAGATTTTTGATCCTGGTAATCTGCTCAGAAGCAAGATTTTGCTCCAAAAATGCGTTATATGGCAAAATCTAGCATCAAGTACATCATATTCTGTGTTTTTAGAGTGCTATCTGCAGTTTTACAAACTTTGGAATAGGTCGAAATCACGCTTTTCCGCACAAATTTTTACAATCATAAAGTTTATATTCCTATTCAGGACCTCATAATATGTATTAATCTATGGACAAAAACATCGTATTTTGTGTTTTCAGAGCAATATCTGCAGTTATATTGAGTTTGAAATAAGTCAAAATTACCACATTCTGAGCAGTTTCAAAGTATCGCAAATCACATATATCTGTCCAATACAACATAATACGCATGAATCCGTTCAAAAATGCACAAAATTTTCAGTTTCTAGCGAGTTATCAGCGTTATCTCTGAGTCTCGTTGAGAAATTCTTGATCCTGTTAATCTGCTCAGAAGCAAGATTTTGCTTCAAAACTGCGTTATATGGCAGAATCTAGCACCGAATACATCATATTCCGTGTTTTTTGAGTGCTATTTGCAGTTTTACAAACTTTGGAATAGGTCGAAATCACGCTTTTCCGCGCTCATTTTCACGATCAAAAAGTTCATATTCTCATTCAGGACCTTATATAATGTAATAGAGCAAGAGCCCACAACGGCCAGACCTTCGTTATTTTATAAAAGTTGAAAGTTTGCCCATGCATGTCTCCTACATAGGTAAGAACGACCAGCGACTATAGAGTTTGGGTCGTGGTTACTTCGGCAGGTAACAGGTAGTAAAGGTGTATAAAATAGCACCTTAAATTCGTTAGAGTATAAAGCTCAATTTTTTTATGTTTTCTCCAGGATAACTTTAGAAATCTCGTCATCCATTGCCGGACACTTATGACATTTGCTACCCCCTGCCAGACACCCCTAAACTGTAATAAATTTTAATTATACTTTCGTTATAGTATAAAAGCTGAATTTTATATATGTTACTTGGGGACCTATGGCAAGATGTTATCCCAATAGCCGGACAATTTTAATGGTTTTTACATCTTGCCAAACACATTGAAAGTCCGCTGTAGGTGCGAGCGCAAGTGCTTAGTCGATTGCGATTTTCAAAAATATCCAATGAAAAAATAATTTCATTACGTTAAAATAATTTTATTACGTTCACAGCCATCTTATATAAAGTAATTTTTTTTATTTTGATATTGAAAAATTCATATAGGCTGCTGGACAATTGACCGTATTCTGTAACACAATCATTAACTTATTACCGACCGATAAGATTTTTGTTAAATGGAAACAATTGTAACAAGAAACAATATTCAGAATTTTTGTCAGTGCTACCTACGGTCATTGGCTGAAAAATTTATCGATTGAGTTACAGAATAGCCTCAAATATTAGGAATTGAAAAAAATTATCTAAAACTTGAAAAATTCCAATCGTTACGTTGGCAACTCTGAAGTCATATTAGATGAATTAATTTTATTGTCCCAAATTTTTCTTATATTGTAAACCGTATTCATAATCGTAGAAGACAGTTTATTGACAAAATGACAATTAGTTTGATTAATTAGGTAGGCTCCTAAGTAGTGTTAGTCTAGGGCTCCACAAATTGGCAGTTCGCCTCCAAAAAATTTGAAAATCCCAGACAATAGACACTCTCACACCCATCAAAAAAGAAACCTTTCAATCTAAACAAACTATCCGTTCCGTAGCATATTTCAAAATGACCGCCCTAAACCCTCAACAGTAACCGTAACCGCCAAACTAATGCGGTTAGTTTGGTTACAGAAAGTAAATAAGAATTTTGACAGCCGCATTCCGTAAACCTAACCGGTTGTAAAAAAAGTAACAGTGATTACCGTGGTTCAATTTCGGAATATTCTATAAACCGCAGATGATGCGCGGTCGACTAGGCGCCCTATCTCACTCACACTCGCTTGAACAGTTGTTATCTGGCGCTCGCACTTACAGCGGACTTTCAATGTGTCTGGCAAGATGTAAAAACTATTAAAACTGTCTGGCTATTATCTTTTTATAGGTCCCCAAGTAACATTTATAAAATTCAGCTTTTATACTATAGCGAAAGTATAATTATAATTTCTAACAGTTTAGGGGTGTCTGGCAGGGGGTAGCAACTGTCATAAGTGTCCGGCAATGGATGACGAGATTTCTAAAGTTATCCTGGAGAAAACGTAAAGAAATTGAGCTTTATACTCTAACGAATTTAAGGTGCTATTTTATACACCTTTACTACCTGTTACCTGCCGAAGTAACCACAGACCAAACTCTATAGTCGCTGGTCGTTCTTAACTATGTAGGGTACATGCATGGGCAAACTTTCAGCTTTTATAAAATAACGAAGGTCTGGCCATCGTGGGCTCTTGGGCTATAAGAATCTATCGACAGAAACATCGTATCTCGTGTTTTCAGAGCGTTATATGAAGTTTGGAATAAGTCAAAATTACCACATTCTGAGCAGTTTCAAAGTATCGCAAACCACATAAATGTATCCAATACAACATAATATGCATGAATACGTCCGCAAATGCACAAAATTTTGCGTTCTTAGCGAGTTATCAGCGTTTTATCTGAGTCTCGTTGACAAATTTTTGATCCTGTGAATCTGCTCAGAAGTAAGATTTTGCTTCAAGAATGTGTTATATGGCAGAATCTAGCACCAAATACATCATATTTCGTGGTTTTAGAATGCTATTTGCAGTTTTACAAACTCTGGAATAAGTCGAAATCACGCTTTCCCGCGCAGATTTTCACAATTAAAAAGTTCATATTCCTATTCAAGACCTCATAATATGTATGAATCTATCGACAAAAATATCGTATCTCGTGTTTTCAGAGCGCTATCTGCAGTTATATAAAGTTTGAAATAAGTCAAAATTACAACATACTGAGCAGTTTCAAAGTATCGCAAATCACATAAATCTATCCAATACAACATAAAACGCATGAATCCGTCCTCAAATGCACAAAATATTGCGTTTCCAGCAAGTTATCAGCGTTTTTTCTGAGTTTCGTTGAGAAATTCTTGATACTGTTAATCTGCTCAGAAGCAAGATTTTGCTCCAAAAATGCGTTATATGGCAGAATCTAGCACCAAGTACATCATATTCTGTGTTTTTAGAGTGCTATTTGCAGTTTTACAAACTTTGGAATAAGTCGAAATCACGCTTTTCCGCACAAATTCTCACAATCATAAAGTTTATATTCCTATTCAGGACCTCATAATATGTATTAATCTATCGACAAAAACATCGTATCTCGTGTTTTCAGAGCGCTATCTGCAGTTATATTGAGATTGAAATAACTCAAAATTTCCATATTCTGAGCAGTCTAAAAGTATCGAAAATCACATAAATCTGTCCAATTCAACATAGTACGCATGAATCCGTTCAGAAATGCACAAAATTTTTTGTTTCCAGCGAGTTATCAGCGTTATTTCCGAGTTTCGTTGAGAAATTCTTGATCCTGTTAATCTGCTCAGAAGCAAGATTTTGCTTCGAAACTGCGTTATGTGGCAGAATCTAGCACCGAATACATCATATTCCGTGTTTTTTGAATGCTATTTACAGTTTTACAAACTTTGGAATAGGTCGAAATCACGCTCTTCCGCGCTCATTTTCACGATCAAAAAGTTCATATTCTCATTCAGGACCTTATATAATGTATGAATCTATCGACAAAAACATCGTATCTCGTGTTTTCAGAGCGCTATCTGCAGTTATATGAAGTTTGGAATAAGTCAAAATTACCACATTCTGAGCAGTTTCAAAGTATCGCAAACCACATGAATGTATCCAATACAACATAATATGCATGAATCCGTCCGCAAATGCACAAAATTTTGCGTTCTTAGCGAGTTATCAGCGTTTTATCTAAGTCTCGTTGAAAAATTTTTGATCCTGTGAATCTGCTCAGAAGTAAGATTTTGCTTCAAGAATGTGTTATAGGGCAGAATCTAGCACCAAATACATCATATTCAGTGTTCTAAGATTGCTATCTGCAGTTCTACAAACTTTGGAATAAGTCGAAATCACGCTCTTTCGCGCAGATTTTCACAATCAAAAAGGTCATATTCTTATTCAGGACCTCATAATATGTATGAATCTATCGACAAAAATATCATTTCCCGTGTTTTCAGAGCGCTATCTGCAGTTATATGAAGTTTGAAATAAGTCAAAATGACCACATTCTTAGCAGTTTCAAAGTATCGCAAATCACATGAATCTATTCAATACAACATAATACGCATGAATCCGTCCCCAAATGCACAAAATTTTGCGTTTCCAGCGAGTTATCAGCGTTTTTTCTGAGTCTCGTTGAGAAATTTTTGATCCTGTAAATCTGCTCAGAAGCAAGATTTTGCTCCAAAAATGCGTTGAATAGCAGAATCTTGCACCAAATACATCATATCTCGTGTTTTTAGAGTGCTATTTGCAGTTTTACAAACTTTGGAATAAGTCGAAATCACGCTTTTCCGCGCAGATTTTCACAATCGAAAAGTTTATATTTTTATTCAGGACCACATAATATGTATGAATCCATCGACAAAAACATCGTATCTCGTGTTTTCAGTGCGCTATCTGCAGTCATATGAAGTTTGAAATAAGTCAAAATTTCCACAATCTGAGCAGTTTCAAAGTATCGCAAATCACACAAATCTATCCAATACAACATAATACGCATGTATCCGTCCCCAAAAGCACAAAATTTTGCGTTTCCAGCGAGTTATCAGCGTCTTTTCTAAGTCTCGTTGAGAAATTTTTTATCCTGTAAATCAGCTCAGAAGCAAGAGTTTGCTTGAAAAATGCGTTATATGGCAGAATCTAGCACCAAGTACATCATAATCTGTGATTTTAGAGTGCTATTTGCAGTTTTACAAACTTTGGAAAAAGTCAAAATCACGCTTTTCCGCGCAAATTTTCACAATCAAAAAGTTCATATTCCTGTTCAGGACCTCATAATATGTATGAATCTATCGACAAAAACATCGTATCCTGTGTTTCCAGAGCGCTATCTGCAGTTATATGAAGTTTGAAATAAGTCAAAATTACCACATTCTGAGCAGTTCCAAAGTATCGCAAATCACATAAATCTATCCAATACAACATAATACGCATGAATCCGTCCAGGAATGCACAAAATTCTGCGTTTCCAGTGAGTTATCAGCGTTCAATTCTGAGTCTCGTTGAGAAATTTTTGATCCTGTAAATCTGCTCAGAAGCAAGATTTTGCTCCAAAAATGCGTTATATGGCAGAATCTAGCACCAAATACATCATATTTCGTGTTTTCAGAGTGCTATTTGCAGTTTTACAAACTCTGGAAGAAGTCAAATTACGTTTTTTAGCGCAGATTTTTACAATCAAAAATTCCATATTCCTATTCAGGACCCTATAATATGTCTGAATCTATCGACAAAAATATCGTATCTCGTGTTTTCAGAGCGCTATCTGCAGTTATATGAAGTTTGAAATAAGTCAGGATTACAACATTCTGAGCAGTTTTAAAATATCGCAAATCACATGAATCCGACCAATACAAACATAATACGCATGAATCCGTCCTCAAATGCACAAAATTTTGCGATTCCAGCGAGTTATCAGCGTTTTCCCTGAGTCTCGTTGAGAGATTTTTGAACCTGTAAATCTGCTCAGAAGCAAGATTTTGCTTCAAAAATGCGTTTTATGGCAGAATCTAGCACCAAATACATTATATTTCGTGTTTTTAGAGTGCTATTTGCAGTTTTACAAGCTCAGGAATAAGTCGAAATCACGCTTTTTTGCGCAGATTTTCACAATCAAAAATTCCTTATTCTTATTCAGGCCCTCATATTATGTATGAATCTATCGACAAAAACATCGTATCTCGTGTTTTTAGAGCGCTATCTGCAGTTATATGAAGTTTGAAATAAATCAAAATTACCACATTCTGAGCAGTTTCAAAGTATCGCAAATCCCAAAAATCTATCCAATACAACATAATACGCATGAATCCGTCTTCAAATGCAAGAAATTTTGCGTTTTCAGCAAGTTATCAGCGTTTTTTCTGGGTCTCGTTGAGAAATTTTTGATCCTGTAAATCTGCTCAGAATCAAGATTTTGATCTAAGAATGCGTTATATGGCAGAATCTAGCATCAAATACATCATATTTTGTGTTTTTAGAGTGCTATTTGCAGTTTCAGAAACTTTGGAATAAGTCAAAATCACGCTTTTCCGCGCAGATTTTCACGATCAAAAAGTTGATATTCTTATTCAGGACCTCAAAATATGTATGAATCTATTGACAGTAACCTCGTATCTCGTGTTTTCAGAGCGCTATCTGCAGTTATATGAAATTTGGAATGAGTCAAAATTTCCACATTCTGAGCAGTTTCAAAGTATCGCAAATCACATAAATCTATCCAATACAACATAATACGCATGAATCTGTCTCCAAATGCACCAAATTTTGCTTTTCCAGCGAGTTATCAGCGTTTTTTCTGAGTCCCGTTGAGAAATTTCTGATCCTGTAAATCTGCTCAGATGCAAGATTCTGCTTCAAAAATGCGTTATATGGCAGAATCTAGCACCAATATATCATATTTCGTGTTTTTAGAGCGCTATTTGCAGTTTCACAAATTCTGGAATAAGTCGGAATCCCGCTTTCCCGCGCGGATTTTCACAATCAAAAAGTTAATATTCCTATTCTTAACCTAATAATATGTATGAATCCATCGACAAAAACATCGTATCTCGTGTTTTCAGTGCGCTATCTGCAGTTATATGAAGTTTGAAATAAGTCAAAATTACCACAATCTGAGCAGTTTCAAAGTATCGCAAATCACATAAATCTATCCAATACAACATAATACGCATGAATCCGTCCAAAAATGCACAAAATTTTGCGCTACCAGCGAGTTATCAGCATTTTTTCTGAGTCTCGTTGAGAAATTTTTGATCCTGTAAATCTGCTCTGGAGCAAGATTTTGCTTAAAAAATGCGTGATATGGCAGAATATAGCACCGAATACTTCATATTTCGTGTTTTTAGAGTGCTATTTGCAGTTTTACAAACTTTGGAATAGGTCAAAAATCACGCTTTTACGCGCAGATTTTCACGATCAAAAAGTTCATATTCTTATTCTGGACCTCATGATATGTATGAATCTATCGACAAAAAACATCGTATCTCGTGTTTTCAGAGCGCTATCTGCAGTTATATGAAGTTTGGAATGAGTCAGAATTACCACATTCTGAGCAGTTTCAAAGTATCGCAAATCACATAAATCTATCCAATACAACATAATACGCATGAATCCGTCCAAAAATGCACAAAATTTTGCGTTCCCTGCGAGTTATCAGCATTTTTTCTGAGTCTCGTTGAGAAATTTTTGATCCTGTTAATCTGCTCTGGAGCAAGATTTTGCTTCAAAAATGCGTGATATGGCAGAATATAGCACCGAATACTTCATATTTCGTGTTTTTAGAGTGCTATTTGCAGTTTTACGAACTTTGGAATAGGTCGAAATCACGCTTTTACGCGCAGATTTTCACGATCAAAAAGTTCATATTCTCATTCTGGACCTCATGATATGTATGAATCTATCGACAAAAACATCGTATCTCGTGTTTTCAGAGCGCTATCTGCAGTTATATGAAGTTTGGAATAAGTCAGAATTACACCTTTCTGAGCAGTTCCAAAGTATCGCAAATTACATGAATCCATCCAATACAACATAATACGCATGAATCCGTCCTCAAATGCACAAAATTTTGCGATTCCAGCGAGTTATCAGAGTATTTTCTGAGTCTCGTTGAGAAATTTTTGATTCTGTAAATCTGCTCAGAAGCAAGATTTTGCTTTAAAAATGCGTTATATGGCAGGATCTAGCACCACATACATCATATTTAGTGTTTTAAAGTGCTATTTGCAGAAGCAAGATTTTGCTCTAACAATGCGTTATATGGCAGAATCTAGCACCAAATACACCATATTTCATGTTTTTAGAGTGCTATTTGCAGTTTTACATACTTTGAAATAAGTCGGAATCACGCTTTTCCGCGCAGATTTTTTCATTCAAAAAGTTCATATTCCTATTCAGGACCTCATAATATGTATGAATCTATCGACAAAAACATCGTATCTCGTGTTCTCAGAGCGCTATCTGCAGTTATATGAACTTTGAAATAAGTCAAAATTACCACATTCTGAGCAGATTCAAAGTATCGCAACTCGAATTAATCTATCCAATACAACATAATACGCATGAAACCGCCCTGAAATGCACAAAATTTGGGTTTCCAGCGAGTTATCAGCGTTTTTTCTGAGTCTCGTTGAGAAATTTTTGATTCTGTATATCTGCTCAGGAGCAAGATTTTGCTCAAAAAAATGCGTTATATGGCAGAATTTAGCACTAAATCCATCATTTTTTGTGTTTCTAGAGTGCTATCTGCAGTTTTACAAACTTAGAATAAGTCGAAATCAAGCTTTTCCGCGCAGATTTTACAATCTAAAAGTTCATATTCCTATTCAGGACCTCATAATATGTATGAATTCAACGTCAAAAACATCGTAACTCGTGTTTACAGAGCGCTATCTGCAGTTATATGAAGTTTGAAATAAGTCAGAATCACCACATTCTGAGCAGTTTTAAAGTATCGCAAATAACATTAGTCTATCAAATACAACATCATACGCATGAATTCGTCCTCAAATGCACAACATTTTGCGTTTCCAGCGAGTTATCAGGGTTTTTCCTGAGTCTCGTTGAGAGATTTTTTATTCGGTAAATCTGCTCAGAAGCAAGATTTTGCTTTAAAAATGCGTTATATAGCAGAATCTAGCACCAAATACATAATATTTTGTATTCTTAGAGTGCTATTTGCAGATATACAAACTTTGGAATAAGTTGAAATCACGTTTTTCCGCGCAGGTTTTCACAATTAAAAAATTCATATTCCAATTCGGGACCTCATAATATGTATGAATCTATCGACAAGAACATCGTATATCGTGTTTTCACAGCGCTATCTGCAGTTATATGAAGTTTGGAATGAGTCAAAATTACCACATTCTGAGCAGTTTCAAAGTATCGCAAATCACATAAGTCTATCCAATACAACATAATACGCATGAATCCGTCCCGAAATGCACAAAATTTTGCGCTTCCAGTGAGTTATCAGCGTTTATTCTGAGTCTCGTTGAGAAATTTTTGATCCTGTAAATCTGCTCAGAAGCAAGATTTTGCTTCAACAATGCGTTATATGGCAGAATCCAGCACCAAATACATCATATTCTGTGTTTATAGAGTGCTATTTGCAGTTTCACAAACTTTGGAATTAGTCAATGTCACACTTTTTCGCGCAAATTTTCACAACCAAAAAGTTCATATCCCTGTTCAAGATCTCGTAATATGAATGAATTTATCGACAAAAACATCGTATCCCGTGTTTTTAGAGCGCTATCTGCAGTTATATGAAGTTTGAAATAAGTCAAAATTACCACATTCTGAGCAGTTTCAAAGTATCGCAAATCACATAAATCTATACAATACATCATAATACGCATGAATCCGTCCTCAAATGCACAAAACCTTGCGTTTCCAGCGAGTTATTAGCGTCTTTTCTGAGTAATATTCTGCTCTAACCCTCCAGCCGTGTGGTAGGGTATGTCATACCCCATAGATGCTACTCATGTTCGTCTCATCATTATTTGGTGGATTACAGTCTCAAAGAGGTCAGTAGCTGTCTTTCTTGCGTTATAGAATATTCCAGGGGTAGGTTTGTCTTCATATTTTCTGCTGTTATCAAGTTATAGCGTTTCAAAGTTGTTCGGGGTATCACATACCCCACCACACAGTTAGTGTAACAAATTAATGTGGTATAAGTTTAGATTATAGTTGAGCAAATATACCTCTAGGAAGACCGTCTAATCGTTTGAGTACTTCGAAAAGGTGTAACATTTGTACTATAACAAAAGATCGTAAGACATTTTGGCCTGTAGTCAGGACGCAGTCTCAAACCTGGCTCTATGTCAACCATGATAAGTGTTAAAAACAGTGTTACGTCGTCATGGCTATATATAAGATAGACTCAGGCCTGGGTTTAAAACCGCGTTCTGACTACGGGTCCTTTATGTTTGCAACAAATGTAATTAGGCTGTTTGTTTAGAACATGCCATTTTTTCATGCTCAAATTGATGTAGAATTGAGAGTTCATAACTTTTTGTGTTACAATATTTTTGTATCAAAATTTCTCTGTTCTTCTACCGATAGTTGAGTATTTATTTTATATAGAATAAGTAAGTTTCCATCTTACATTCAAGTTGTAAGATGAGGATGAATGAAATATACTTTTTCAAAACGGTCAATTATGGGACATTGACAATTTTTCTTTACCATTTATAGTTTCTACTCCTCAAGAAGAATATATATGTTTTGTTGTGTTCAATATATACAAAGTTAAGAGAATCATCAGAAAAATCTAGTATGAAACTGTAAATTTGTATATTTATCTTGTTATTATTGCTGGGGTATGTCATACCCCACCACACAGTTCATGCAACTTTTTTCCACCACAAGGGTTAAAAAATGCGTTATATAGCAGAATCTAGCATCAAATTCATCATATTTTGTGTTCTTAGAGTGCTTTTTGCAGTTTTACAAACTTTGGAATAAGTCGAAATCACGTTTTTTCTGCGCACATTTTCACAATCAAAAAGTTCATATTCCTATTCAGGACCTCATAATATGTATGAATCTATCGACAAAAACATCGTATATCGTGTTTTCAGAGCACTATCTGCAGTTATATGTAGTTTGAAATATGTCAAAATTACCACATTCTGAGCAGTTTCGAAGTATCGCAAATAGCATAAATCTATCCAATACAACATAATACGCATGAATCCGTCCTCAAATGCACAAAATTTTGAACTTCCAGTGAGTTATCAGCGTTTTTTCTGAGTCTCGTTGAGGAAATTTTGATCGTGTGTATCTGCTCAAAAGCAAGATTCTGCTCTAAAAATGCGTTATATGGCAAAATCTAGCACCAAAGACATCATTTTTCGTGTTTTTAGAGTGCTATTTGCAGTTTTATAAACTTTGGAATAAGTCGAAATCACGCTTTTCCGCGCAAATTCCACAATCAAAAAGTTCATATTCCTATTCTGGACCTCCTAATATGTATGAATCTATCGACGAAAATATCGTATCTCGTGTTTTCAGAGCGCTATCCGCAGTTATATGATGTTTGGAATAAGTTAAAGTTACCACATTCTGAGCAGTTTCAAAGTATTGCATATCACATAAATCTATCCTATACAACATAATACGCATGAATCCGCCCTTAAATGCAGAAGATTTGGCGTTACCAGCGCGTTATCAGCGTTTTTTTCTGAGTCTCGTTGGGAAATTTTTGATCCTGTCAATCTGCTCAGAAGCAAGATTTTGTTCCAAAAATGCGTTATATGGCAGAATCTAGAACCAAATACATCATATTTCGTGTTTCTATATATTTGCAGTTCTACAAACTTTGGAATAAGTCGAAATCACGCTTTCCCACGCAGATTTTCACAATCAAAAAGTTCATATTCCTATTCAGGACCCCATAATATGTATGAATCTATCGACAAAAACATCGTATCTCGTGTTTCCAGAGCGCTATCTGCAGTTATATGAAGTTTGAAATAAGTCAAAATTAGCACATTCTGAGCAGTTTCATAGTATCGCGAATCACATAAATCTATCAAATACAACATAATACGCTTGAATCCGTCTTCAAAAGCACAAAATTTTGCGTTTCCAGCGAGTTATCAGCGTTTTTTCTGAGTCTCGTTGAGAAATTTTTGATTCTGTAAATCTGCTCAGAAGCAAGATTTTGTTTTGAAAATGCGTTATATGGCCGAATCTAGCACCAAATACATCATATTCCGTGGTTTTAGAGTGCTATTTGCAGTTTTACAAACCTCTGGAATAAGTCGAAATCACGCTTTCCCCGCGCAGATTTTCACAATTAAAAAGTTCATATTCCTAATCAAGACCTCATAATATGTATGAATCTATCGACAAAAATATCGTATCTCGTGTTTTCAGAGCGCTATCTGCAGTTATATGAAGTTTGAAATAAGTCAAAATTACAACATTCTGAGCAGTTTCAAAGTATCGCAAATCACATAAATCTATTCAATACAACATAAAACGCATAAATCCGTCCTCAAATGCACAAAATATTGCGTTTCCAGCAAGTTATCAGCGTTTTTCCTGAGTTTCGTTGAAAAATTCTTGATACTGTAAATCTGCTCAGGAGCAAGATTTTGCTCCAAAAATGCGTTATATGGCAGAATCTAGCACCAAGTACATCATATTCTAAGTTTTTAGAGTCCTATTTGCAGTTTTACAAACTTTGGAATAAGTCGAAAACCACGCTCTTCCGCACAAATTTTCACAATCATAAAGTACATATTCCTATTAGGGACCTCATAATATGTATTAATCTTTCGACAAAACAACGTATTTCGTGTTTTCAGAGCGCTATCTGCAGTTATATTGAGGTTGAAATGAGTCAAAATTACCACATTCGGAGCAGTTTCAAAGTATCGCAAATCACATAAATCTATCTGATACAACATCATACGCATGAATTTGTCCTCAAATGCACAGAATTTTGCGTTTCCAGCGAGCTATCAGCGTTTATTCTGAGTCTCGTTGAGAAATTTTTCATCCTGTAAATCTGCTCAGGAGCAAGATTTTGCCTCAAAAATGCGTGTTATGGCGGAATATAGCACCGAATACTCCATATTTCGTGTTTTCAAAGTGCTATTTGCAGTTTTACAAACTTTGGATTAAGTCGAAATCACGCTTTTCGCGCAGATTTTCACAATCAAAAAGTTCATATTCCTATCCAGGACCTCATAATATGTATGGATCTATCGACTAAAACATCGTATTCGAGCGCTATCTGCAGTTATAAGAAGTTTAAAATAAGTCAAAATTACCACATTCTGAGCAGTTTCAAAGTATCGCAAATCACATCAATCTGTCCAATACAACATAATACGCATGAATTTGTCCTCAAATGCACAGAATTTTGCGTTCCCAGCGAGCTATCAGCGTTTTTTTCTGAGTCTCGTTGAGAAATTTTGGATCCTGTAAATCTGTTCAGAAGCAAGATTTTGCTTCAAAAATGCGTTATATGGCAGCATCTAGCACCAAATACATCATATTTCGTGTTTTTAGAGTATGTTTTGCAGTTTAACAGACTTTGGAATAAGTCGAAATCACGCTTTTCCACGGAGATTTTTACAATCAAAAAGTTCATATTCCTAACCAAGACCTCATAATATGTATGAATCTATCAACAATAACATCGTATTCCGTGTTTTCAGAGTGCTATCTGCAGTTATATGAAGTTTGAAATAAGTCAAAATTACCTCATTCTGAGCAGTTTCAAAGTATCGCAAATCACATAAATCTATCCAATATAACATAATACGCATGAATCCGTCCTAAAATGCACGAAATTCTGCGTTTCTAGCGAGTTATCAGCGTTTTTTCTGAGTCTCGTTGAGAAATTTTTGATACTGTAAATCTGCTCAGAAGCAAGATTCTACTTCGTGTATGCGTTATATGGCAGAATCTAGCACCCAACACATCATATTTCGTGTTTTTAGAGTGCTATTTGCAGTTTTACTAACTTCGGAATAAGTTGGAATCAAGCTTCCCCGCGCAGATTTCCAATATCAAAAAGTTCATATTTCTATTCAGGACCTCATAATATGTATGAACCTATCGACAGGAACATCGTATCTCGTGTATTCAGAGCGCTATCTGCAGCTATCTGAAGTTTGAAATAAGTCAAAACTACCACATTCTGAGCAGTTTCAAAGTATCGCGGATCACATGAATCTATCCAATACAACATAATACGGATGTATCCGTCCTCAAATGCACAAAATTTTGCGTTTCCAGCAAGTTTCCAGCGTTTTCTCTGAGTCTCGTTGAGAGATTTTTGATGCTGTAAATCTGCTCAGAGGCAAGATTCTGCTTCAAGAATGCGTTATATGGCAGAATCTAGCACCAAATACATCATATTTCGTGTTTTTAGAGTGCTATTTGCAGTTTTACAAACTTTGGAATAAGTCGAAATCACGCCTTACCGCGCAGATTTTCACGATCAAAAAGTTCATATTTCTATTCAGGACCTCATAATATGTATGAATCTATTGACAAAAACATCGTATCATGTGTTTTCAAAGCGCTATCTGCAGTTATATGAAGTTTGAAAAAAGTCAAAATTACCACATTCTGAGCAGTTTCAAAGTATCGCAAATCATATAAATCTATCCAATACAACACAATACGCATGAATCCGTCCTCAAGAGCACAAAACTTTGCGTTTCCAGCGAGTTTTCAGCGTTTTCTCTGAGTCTCGTTGAGAAACTTTTGATCCTGTAAATCTGCTCAGAAGCAAGATTTTGCTTCAAAAATGCAATATATGGCAGAATCTAGCACCAAATACATCATATTTCGTGTTTTTAGAGTGCTATCTGCAGTTTTACAAACTTTGGAATAAGTCGAAATCACGCTCTTCCGCGCAGATTTTCAGAATCAAAAAGTTCATATTCCTATTCAGAACCTCATAGTATGTATGAATCTATCGACAGAAACATCGTATCTTGTGTTTTACAAACTTTAGAATAAGTCGAAATCAAGCTTTTCCGCGCAGATTTTACAATCTAAAAGTTCATATTCCTATTCAGGACCTCATAATATGTATGAATTCAACGTCAAAAACATCGTAACTCGTGTTTACAGAGCGCTACCTGCAGTTATATGAAGTTTGAAATAAGTCAGAATCACCACATTCTGAGCAGTTTTAAAGTATCGCAAATAACATAAGTCTATCAAATACAACATCATACGCATGAATTCGTCCTCAAATGCACAACATTTTGCGTTTCCAGCGAGTTATCAGGGTTTTTCCTGAGTCTCGTTGAGAGATTTTTTATTCGGTAAATCTGCTCAGAAGCAAGATTTTGCTTTAAAAATGCGTTATATAGCAGAATCTAGCACCAAATACATAATATTTTGTATTCTTAGAGTGCTATTTGCAGATATACAAACTTTGGAATAAGTTGAAATCACGTTTTTCCTCGCAGGTTTTCACAATTAAAAAATTCATATTCCAATTCGGGACCTCATAATATGTATGAATCTATCGACAAGAACATCGTATATCGTGTTTTCACAGCGCTATCTGCAGTTATATGAAGTTTGGAATGAGTCAAAATTACCACATTCTGAGCAGTTTCAAAGTATCGCAAATCACATAAGTCTATCCAATACAACATAATACGCATGAATCCGTCCCGAAATGCACAAAATTTTGCGCTTCCAGTGAGTTATCAGCGTTTATTCTGAGTCTCGTTGAGAAATTTTTGATCCTGTAAATCTGCTCAGAAGCAAGATTTTGCTTCAACAATGCGTTATATGGCAGAATCCAGCACCAAATACATCATATTCTGTGTTTATAGAGTGCTATTTGCAGTTTCACAAACTTTGGAATTAGTCAATGTCACACTTTTTCGCGCAAATTTTCACAACCAAAAAGTTCATATCCCTGTTCAAGATCTCGTAATATGAATGAATTTATCGACAAAAACATCGTATCCCGTGTTTTTAGAGCGCTATCTGCAGTTATATGAAGTTTGAAATAAGTCAAAATTACCACATTCTGAGCAGTTTCAAAGTATCGCAAATCACATAAATCTATACAATACATCATAATACGCATGAATCCGTCCTCAAATGCACAAAACCTTGCGTTTCCAGCGAGTTATCAGCGTCTTTTCTGAGTAATATTCTGCTCTAACCCTCCAGCCGTGTGGTAGGGTATGTCATACCCCATAGATGCTACTCATGTTCGTCTCATCATTATTTGGTGGATTACAGTCTCAAAGAGGTCAGTAGCTGTCTTTCTTGCGTTATAGAATATTCCAGGGGTAGGTTTGTCTTCATATTTTCTGCTGTTATCAAGTTATAGCGTTTCAAAGTTGTTCGGGGTATCACATACCCCACCACACAGTTAGTGTAACAAATTAATGTGGTATAAGTTTAGATTATAGTTGAGCAAATATACCTCTAGGAAGACCGTCTAATCGTTTGAGTACTTCGAAAAGGTGTAACATTTGTACTATAACAAAAGATCGTAAGACATTTTGGCCTGTAGTCAGGACGCAGTCTCAAACCTGGCTCTATGTCAACCATGATAAGTGTTAAAACAGTGTTACGTCGTCATGGCTATATATAAGATAGACTCAGGCCTGGGTTTAAAACCGCGTTCTGACTACGGGTCTTTATGTTTGCAACAAATGTAATTAGGCTGTTTGTTTAGAACATGCCATTTTTTCATGCTCAAATTGATGTAGAATTGAGAGTTCATAACTTTTTGTGTTACAATATTTTTGTATCAAAATTTCTCTGTTCTTCTACCGATAGTTGAGTATTTATTTTATATAGAATAAGTAAGTTTCCATCTTACATTCAAGTTGTAAGATGAGGATGAATGAAATATACTTTTTCAAAACGGTCAATTATGGACATTGACAATTTTCTTTACCATTTATAGTTTCTACGCCTCAAGAAGAATATATATGTTTTGTTGTGTTCAATATATACAAAGTTAAGAGAATCATCAGAAAAATCTAGTATGAAACTGTAAATTTGTATATTTATCTTGTTATTATTGCTGGGGTATGTCATACCCCACCACACAGTTCATGCAACTTTTTTCTACCACAAGGGTTAAAAATGCGTTATATAGCAGAATCTAGCATCAAATTCATCATATTTTGTGTTCTTAGAGTGCTTTTGCAGTTTTACAAACTTTGGAATAAGTCGAAATCACGTTTTTCTGCGCACATTTTCACAATCAAAAAGTTCATATTCCTATTCAGGACCTCATAATATGTATGAATCTATCGACAAAAACATCGTATATCGTGTTTTCAGAGCACTATCTGCAGTTATATGTAGTTTGAAATATGTCAAAATTACCACATTCTGAGCAGTTTCGAAGTATCGCAAATAGCATGAATCTATCCAATACAACATAATACGCATGAATCCGTCCTCAAATGCACAAAATTTTGCGCTTCCAGTGAGTTTTCAGCGTTTTTTCTGAGTCTCGTTGAGGAAATTTTGATCGTGTGTATCTGCTCAAAAGCAAGATTCTGCTCTAAAAATGCGTTATATGGCAGAATCTAGCACCAAAGACATCATATTTCGTGTTTTTAGAGTGCTATTTGCAGTTTTATAAACTTTGGAATAAGTCGAAATCACGCTTTTCCGCGCAAATTCCACAATCAAAAAGTTCATATTCCTATTCAGGACCTCCTAATATGTATAAATCTATCGACGAAAATATCGTATCTCGTGTTTTCAGAGCGCTATCCGCAGTTATATGATGTTTGGAATAAGTTAAAGTTACCACATTCTGAGCAGTTTCAAAGTATTGCATATCACATAAATCTATCCTATACAACATAATACGCATGAATCCGCCCTTAAATGCAGAAGATTTGGCGTTACCAGCGCGTTATCAGCGTTTTTTCTGAGTCTCGTTGGGAAATTTTTGATCCTGTCAATCTGCTCAGAAGCAAGATTTTGTTCCAAAAATGCGTTATATGGCAGAATCTAGAACCAAATACATCATATTTCGTGTTTCTATATATTTGCAGTTCTACAAACTTTGGAATAAGTCGAAATCACGCTTTCCCACGCAGATTTTCACAATCAAAAAGTTCATATTCCTATTCAGGACCCCATAATATGTATGAATCTATCGACAAAAACATCGTATCTCGTGTTTCCAGAGCGCTATCTGCAGTTATATGAAGTTTGAAATAAGTCAAAATTAGCACATTCTGAGCAGTTTCATAGTATCGCGAATCACATAAATCTATCAAATACAACATAATACGCTTGAATCCGTCTTCAAAAGCACAAAATTTTGCGTTTCCAGCGAGTTATCAGCGTTTTTTCTGAGTCTCGTTGAGAAATTTTTGATTCTGTAAATCTGCTCAGAAGCAAGATTTTGTTTTGAAAATGCGTTATATGGCCGAATCTAGCACCAAATACATCATATTCCGTGGTTTTAGAGTGCTATTTGCAGTTTTACAAACTCTGGAATAAGTCGAAATCACGCTTTCCCGCGCAGATTTTCACAATTAAAAAGTTCATATTCCTAATCAAGACCTCATAATATGTATGAATCTATCGACAAAAATATCGTATCTCGTGTTTTCAGAGCGCTATCTGCAGTTATATGAAGTTTGAAATAAGTCAAAATTACAACATTCTGAGCAGTTTCAAAGTATCGCAAATCACATGAATCTATTCAATACAACATAAAACGCATAAATCCGTCCTCAAATGCACAAAATATTGCGTTTCCAGCAAGTTATCAGCGTTTTTTCTGAGTTTCGTTGAGAAATTCTTGATACTGTAAATCTGCTCAGGAGCAAGATTTTGCTCCAAAAATGCGTTATATGGCAGAATCTAGCACCAAGTACATCATATTCTAAGTTTTTAGAGTCCTATTTGCAGTTTTACAAACTTTGGAATAAGTCGAAACCACGCTCTTCCGCACAAATTTTCACAATCATTAAGTACATATTCCTATTAGGGACCTCATAATATGTATTAATCTTTCGACAAAAACAACGTATTTCGTGTTTTCAGAGCGCTATCTGCAGTTATATTGAGGTTGAAATGAGTCAAAATTACCACATTCGGAGCAGTTTCAAAGTATCGCAAATCACATAAATCTATCTGATACAACATCATACGCATGAATTTGTCCTCAAATGCACAGAATTTTGCGTTTCCAGCGAGCTATCAGCGTTTTTTCTGAGTCTCGTTGAGAAATTTTTCATCCTGTAAATCTGCTCAGGAGCAAGATTTTGCCTCAAAAATGCGTGTTATGGCAGAATATAGCACCGAATACTCCATATTTCGTGTTTTCAAAGTGCTATTTGCAGTTTTACAAACTTTGGATTAAGTCGAAATCACGCTTTTCCGCGCAGATTTTCACAATCAAAAAGTTTATATTCTTATTCTGGACCTTATAATATGTAGGAATCTATCGACAAAATCATCGTATCTCGTGTTTTCAGAGCGCTATCTGCAGTTATATATAGTTTGAAATAAGGCAGAATTACCACATTCTCAGCAGTTTCAAAGTATCGCAAATCACATGAATCCATCCAATACAACATGATACGCATGAATCCGTCCTCAAATGCACAAAATTTTGCGATGCCAGCGAGTTATCAGCGTTTTTCCTGAGTCTCGTTGAGAGATTTTTGAACCTGTAAATCTGCTCAGAAGCAAGATTTTACTTCAAAAATGCGTTATATGGCAGAATCTAGCACCAAATACATCATATTCCGTGTTTTTAGAGTGCTATTTGCAGTTTTACTAACTTTGGAATAAGTCGAAATTACGCTTTTCGCGCAGATTTTCACAATCAAAAAGTTCATATTCCTATTCAGGACCTCATAATATGTATGGATCTATCGACTAAAACATCGTATTCCGTGTTTTCGGAGCGCTATCTGCAGTTATATGAAGTTTAAAATAAGTCAAAATTACCACATTCTGAGCAGTTTCAAAGTATCGCAAATCACATCAATCTGTCCAATACAACATAATACGCATGAATTTGTCCTCAAATGCACAGAATTTTGCGTTTCCAGCGAGCTATCAGCGTTTTTTCTGAGTCTCGTTGAGAAATTTTGGATCCTGTAAATCTGTTCAGAAGCAAGATTTTGCTTCAAAAATGCGTTATATGGCAGCATCTAGCACCAAATACATCATATTTCGTGTTTTTAGAGTATGTTTTGCAGTTTAACAGACTTTGGAATAAGTCGAAATCACGCTTTTCCACGGAGATTTTCACAATCAAAAAGTTCATATTCCTAACCAAGACCTCATAATATGTATGAATCTACCAACAATAACATCGTATTCCGTGTTTTCAGAGTGCTATCTGCAGTTATATGAAGTTTGAAATAAGTCAAAATTACCTCATTCTGAGCAGTTTCAAAGTATCGCAAATCACATAAATCTATCCAATATAACATAATACGCATGAATCCGTCCTCAAATGCACGAAATTCTGCGTTTCTAGCGAGTTATCAGCGTTTTTTCTGAGTCTCGTTGAGAAATTTTTGATACTGTAAATCTGCTCAGAAGCAGGATTCTACTTCGTGTATGCGTTATATGGCAGAATCTAGCACCCAACACATCATATTTCGTGTTTTTAGAGTGCTATTTGCAGTTTTACTAACTTCGGGATAAGTTGGAATCAAGCTTCCCCGCGCAGATTTTCAATATCAAAAAGTTCATATTTCTATTCAGGACCTCATAATATGTATGAACCTATCGACAGGAACATCGTATCTCGTGTATTCAGAGCGCTATCTGCAGCTATCTGAAGTTTGAAATAAGTCAAAACTACCACATTCTGAGCAGTTTCAAAGTATCGCGGATCACATGAATCTATCCAATACAACATAATACAGATGTATCCGTCCTCAAATGCACAAAATTTTGCGTTTCCAGCAAGTTTTCAGCGTTCTCTCTGAGTCTCGTTGAGAGATTTTTGATGCTGTAAATCTGCTCAGAGGCAAGATTCTGCTTCAAGAATGCGTTATATGGCAGAATCTAGCACCAAATACATCATATTTCGTGTTTTTAGAGTGCTATTTGCAGTTTTACAAACTTTGGAATAAGTCGAAATCACGCCTTACCGCGCAGATTTTCACAATCAGAAAGTTCATATTTCTATTCAGAACCTCATAATATGTATGAATCTATTGACAAAAACATCGTATCATGTGTTTTCAAAGCGCTATCTGCAGTTATATGAAGTTTGAAAAAAGTCAAAATTACCACATTCTGAGCAGTTTCAAAGTATCGCAAATCATATAAATCTATCCAATACAACACAATACGCATGAATCCGTCCTCAAGAGCACAAAACTTTGCGTTTCCAGCGAGTTTTCAGCGTTTTCTCTGAGTCTCGTTGGGAAACTTTTGATCCTGTAAATCTGCTCAGAAGCAAGATTTTGCTTCAAAAATGCAATATATGGCAGAATCTAGCACCAAATACATCATATTTCGTGTTTTTAGAGTGCTATCTGCAGTTTTACAAACTTTGGAATAAGTCGAAATCACGCTCTTCCGCGCAGATTTTCAGAATCAAAAAGTTCATATTCCTATTCAGAACCTCATAGTATGTATGAATCTATCGACAGAAACATCGTATCTTGTGTCTTCAGAGCGCTATCTGCAGTTACATGAAGTTAGAAATAAGTCAAAATTATCACACTCTGAGCAGTTTCAAAGTATCGCAAATCACATAAATATATCCAATACTACATAATACGCATGATTCCGTCCTCAAATGCACAAAGTTTCGCGTTTCCAGCGAGTTAACAGCGGTTTTTCTGAGTCTAGTTGAGAAATTTTTGATACTGTAAATCTGCTCAGAAGCAAGATTCTGCTTCGTGTATGCGTTATATGGCAGAATCTAGCACCCAATACATCATATTTCGTGTTTTTAGTGTGCTATTTGCAGTTTTACAAACTTTGGAATAAGTCGAAATCACGCTTTTCCGCGCATATTTTCACAATCAAAAAGACCATTATTCCTATTCAGGACCACATAATAAGTATGAATCTATCGACAGAAACATCGTTTCTCGTGTTTTTGAAGCGCTATCTGCAGTTATATGAAGTTTGAAATATGTCAAATATACCACATTCTGAGCAGTTTCGGAGTATCGCAAATCACAATAATCTATCCAATACAACATAATACGCATGAATCTGTCCTAAAATGCACAAAATTTAGCGTTTCCTGCGAGTTATCAGCGTTTTTCTGAGTCTCGTTGAGAAATTTTTGATCCCGTATATCTGCTCAGAAGCAGGATTTTGCTTCAAAAATGCGTTATATGGCAAATCTATCTCCAAATACATCATATTTTGTGTTTTTAGAGTGCCATTTGCAGTTTTACAAACTTTGGAATAAGTCGAAATCACGCTTCTCCGCGCAGATTTTCACAATCAAAAATTTCATATTCCTATTGAGGACCTCATAATATGTATGAATATATTGACAAAAACATCGTATCTCGTGTTTTCAGAGCGCTATCTGCAGTTATATGAAGTTTGAAATAAGTCAAAAGTACCTCATTCTGAGCAGTTTCAAAGTATCAGAAATCACAGGAATCTATCTAATACAACATAAAACGGATGGAGCCGTCCTCAAATGCACAAAATTTTGCGTTTCCAGCGATTAATTAGCGTTTTTTTTGAGTCTTGTTGAGAAATTTTTGATCCTGTAAATCTGCTCAGAAGAAAGATTTTGCTTCAAAAAACGCGTTATATGGCAGAATCTAGCACCAAATACATCATATTTCGTGTTTTTAGAGGTCTTTTGCAGTTTTACAAACTTTGGAATGAGTCAAAATCACGCTTTTCCGCGCAGATTTTCACATTAAAAAAGTTCATATACCTATTCAGGACCTCATAGTATGTACGAATCAATCGACAAAAACATCGTATCTCGTGTTTTCAGAGCGCTATCTGCAGTTATATGAAGTTCCGCGCAGATTTTCACATTGAAAAAGTTCATATACCTATTCAGGACCTCATAATATGTATGAATCTATCAACAAAAACATCATATCTCGTGTTTTCAGAGCGCTATCTGCAGTTATATGAAGTTTGGAACAAGTCAAAATTACCACATTCTGAGCAGTTACAAAGTGTCACAAATCACATAAATCTATCCAATACAACATAATACGCATGAGTCCGTCCTCAAATGCACAAAATTCTGCGTTTCCAGCGAGTTATCAGCGTTTCTTCTGAGTCTCGTTGAGATATTTTTGATTCTGTAAATCTGCTCAGAAGCAAGATTGTGCTTTAAAAATGCGTTATATGGCAGAATCTAGCACCTAATACATCATATTCCGGGTTTTTCAAGTGCTATTTGCAGTTCTACAAACTTTGGAATAGATCGAAATCACGCTTTTCCCCGCAGATTTTCACAATCAAAAAGTTCATATTCCTATTCAGAACCTCATAGTATGTAAGAATCTATCGGCAAAATCATCGTATCTTGTGTTTGCAGAGCGCTATCTGCAGTTATATGAAGTTTGATATAAGTCCAAAATTACCACATTCTGAGCAATTTTAAAGTATCGCAATACACATAAATTTATCCAATAATACATAATACGCATGAATCCGTCCCCAAATGCACAAAATTTGCGTTTTCAGCGAGTTATCGGCGTTTCTTCTGAGTCTCGTTGAGAGATTTTTGATTCTGTTAATCTGCTCAGAAGCAAGATTTTGCTTCAAACATGCGTTATAAGGCAGAAGCCGGCACCAAAAACATCATATTTCATGTTTTTAGAGTTTTATTTGCAGTTCTACAAACTTTGCAATAAGTCGAAATCACGCTTCTCCCGCGCAGATTTTCACAATCAAAAAGTTCATATTCCTATTCAGGACCTCATTATATGTATGAATCTATCGACAAAAACGTCGTATCTCGTGTTTTCAGAGCGCTATCTGCAATTATATGAAGTTTGAAATAAGTCAAAATTACCACATTCTGAGCAAAGTATCGCAAAACACGTAAATCTATCCAATACAACATAATACGCATGAATCCGTCCTCAAATGCACAAAATTTTGCGTTTCCAGCGAGTTATCAGCGTTTTTTCTGAATCTCGTTGAAAAATTTTTGATCCTCTAAGTCTGCTCAGGAGCAAGATTTTGCTTCAAAAATGCGTTATATGACAGAATCTAGCACCAAAATCATCATATTTCATGTTTTCAGAGTGCTATTTGCAGTTTCACAAACTTTGGAATAAGTCAAAATCACGCTTTTCCGCGCAGATTTTCACAATTAAAAAGTTCATATACCTATTCAGGACCTCATAATATGTATGAATCTATCGACAAAAATATCGTATCTCGTGTTTTCGGAGCGCTATCTGCAGTTATATGAAGTTTGAAATAAGTCAAAATTACCACATTCTGAGCAGTTTCAAGTATCGCAAATCACATTAATCTATCCAATACAACATAATACGCATGAATCCGTCCTCAAATGCACAAAATTCTGCGTTTCCAGCGAGTTATCAGCGTTTCTTCTGAGTCTCGTTCAGAGATTTTTGATCCTGTAAATCTGCTCAGAAGCAAGATTTTGCTTCAAAAATGCGTTATATGGCAGAATTTATCACCAAATACATCATATTTCGGGTTTTTTGAGTGCTATTTGCAGTTTTACAAACTTTGGAATAGATCAAAATCACGCTTTTCTCCGCAGATTTTCACAATCAATAAGATCATATTCCTATTCAGAACCTCATAATATGTAAGAATCTATCGGCAAAAATATCGTATCTTGTGTTTGCAGAGCGCTATCTGCAGTTATATGAAGTTTGATATAAGTCAAAATTACCACATTCTGAGCAGTTTCAAAGTATCGCAAAACACATAAATCTATCCAATACAACATAATACGCATGAAACCGTCCTCAAATCCACAAAGTCTTGCGTTTCCAGAGAGTTATCAGCGTTTTTTCTGAGTCTTGTTGAGAAATTTTTGATCCTGTAAATCTGCTCAGAAGCAAGATTTTGCTTTGAACATGCGTTATATGGCAGAATCTAGCACCAAAATCATCATATTTCATGTTTTCAGAGTGCTATTTGCAGTTTTACAAACTTTGGAATAAGTTGGAATCACGCTTTTTCGCGCAGATTTTCACAATCAAAAAGTTCATATTCCTATTCAGGACCTCATAATATGTATGAATCTATCGACAAAAACATCGTATCCCGTGTTATCAGAGCGCTATCTGCAGTTATTTGAAGTTTGAAATAAGTCAAAACTACCACATTCTGAGCAGTTTCAAAGTATTGCAAATCACATAAATCTATCCAATACAACATAATACGCATGAATCCGTCCTCAAATGCACAAAATTTTGCGTTTCCAGAGAGTTATCAGCGTTTTTACCGAGTCTCGTTGAGAAAGTTTTGATCCTGTAAATCTGCTCAGAAGCAAGATTTTGCTTAAAAAATGCGTTATATGGCAGAATCTTGCACCAAATACATCATATTTCGTGTTTTTAGAGTGCTATTTGCAGTTTTACAAACTTTGGAATGAGTCGAAATCACGCTCTTCCGCGCAGATTTTCACAATCAAAAAGTTCATATTCCTATTCAGAACCTCATAGTATGTAAGAATCTATCGGCAAAATCATCGTATCTTGTGTTTGCAGAGCGCTATCTGCAGTTATATGAAGTTTGATATAAGTCAAAATTACCACATTCTGAGCAATTTTAAAGTATCGCAATACACATAAATTTATCCAATAATACATAATACGCATGAATCCGTTCCCAAATGCACAAAATTTTGCGTTTTCAGCGAGTTATCGGCGTTTCTTCTGAGTCTCGTTGAGAGATTTTTGATTCTGTTTATCTGCTCAGAAGCAAGATTTTGCTTCAAACATGCGTTATAAGGCAGAAGCCGGCACCAAAAACATCATATTTCATGTTTTTAGAGTTTTATTTGCAGTTCTACAAACTTTGGAATAATTCAAAATCACGCTTCTCCGCGCAGATTTTCACAATCAAAAAGTTCATATTCCTATTCAGGACCTCATTATATGTATGAATCTATCGACAAAAACATCGTATCTCGTGTTTTCAGAGCGCTATCTGCAATTATATGAAGTTTGAAATAAGTCAAAATTACCACATTCTGAGCAAAGTATCGCAAAACACGTAAATCTATCCAATACAACATAATACGCATGAATCCGTCCTCAAATGCACAAAATTTTGCGTTTCCAGCGAGTTATCAGCGTTTTTTCTGAATCTCGTTGAAAAATTTTTGATCCTCTAAGTCTGCTCAGGAGCAAGATTTTGCTTCAAAAATGCGTTATATGACAGAATCTAGCACCAAAATCATCATATTTCATGTTTTCAGAGTGCTATTTGCAGTTTCACAAACTTTGGAATAAGTCAAAATCACGCTTTTCCGCGCAGATTTTCACAATTAAAAAGTTCATATACCTATTCAGGATCTCATAATATGTATGAATCTATCGACAAAAATATCGTATCTCGTGTTTTCGGAGCGCTATCTGCAGTTATATGAAGTTTGAAATAAGTCAAAATTATCACATTCTGAGCAGTTTCAAGTATCGCAAATCACATTAATCTATCCAATACAACATAATACGCATGAATCCGTCCTCAAATGCACAAAATTCTGCGTTTCCAGCGAGTTATCAGCGTTTCTTCTGAGTCTCGTTCAGAGATTTTTGATCCTGTCAATCTGCTCAGAAGCAAGATTTTGCTTCTAAAATGCGTTATATGGCAGAATTTAGCACCAAATACATCATATTTCGGGTTTTTTGAGTGCTATTTGCAGTTTTACAAACTTTGGAATAGATCGAAATCACGCTTTTCTCCGCAGATTTTCACAATCAATAAGTTCATATTCCTATTTAGAACCTCATAATATGTAAGAATCTATCGGCAAAAATATCGTATCTTGTGTTTGCAGAGCGCTATCTGCAGTTATATGAAGTTTGATATAAGTCAAAATTACCACATTCTGAGCAGTTTCAAAGTATCGCAAAACACATAAATCTATCCAATACAACATAATACGCATGAAACCGTCCTCAAATCCACAAAGTCTTGCGTTTCCAGAGAGTTATCAGCGTTTTTTCTGAGTCTTGTTGAGAAATTTTTGATCCTGTAAATCTGCTCAGAAGCAAGATTTTGCTTTAAACATGCGTTATATGGCAGAATCTAGCACCAAAATCATCATATTTCATGTTTTCAGAGTGCTATTTGCAGTTTTACAAACTTTGGAATAAGTCGGAATCACGCTCTTTCGCGCAGATTTTCACAATCAAAAAGTTCATATTCCTATTCAGGACCTCATAATATGTATGAATCTATCGACAAAAACATCGTATCCCGTGTTATCAGAGCGCTATCTGCAGTTATTTGAAGTTTGAAATAAGTCAAAACTACCACATTCTGAACAGTTTCAAAGTATCGCAAATCACATAAATCTATCCAATACAACATAATACGCATGAATCCGTCCTCAAATGCACAAAATTTTGCGTTTCCAGAGAGTTATCAGCGTTTTTACCGAGTCTCGTTGAGAAAGTTTTGATCCTGTAAATCTGCTCAGAAGCAAGATTTTGCTTAAAAAATGCGTTATATGGCAGAATCTTGCACCAAATACATCATATTTCGTGTTTTTAGAGTGCTATTTGCAGTTTTACAAACTTTGGAATGAGTCGAAATCACGCTCCTCCCGCGCAGATTTTCACAATCAAAAAGTTCATATTCCTATTGGGGACCTCATAATATGTACGAATCTATCGACAAAAACATCGTATCTCGTGTTTCCAGAGCGCTATCTGCAGTTATATGAAGTCTGAAATAAGTCAAAATTACCACATTCTGAGCAGTTCCAAAGTATCGCAAATCACATGAATCTATTCAATACAACATAATACGCATGAATCCATCCAAAAATGCACAAAATTTTGCGTTTCCAGCGAGATATCAGCCTTTTTTCTGAGTCTCGTTGAGAAATTCTTGATCCTGTGAATCTGCTCAGCAGCAGGATTTAGCTTCAAAAATGCGTTATATGGCAGAATTGCACCAAATACATCATATTCTGTGTTTTCAGAGTGCTATTTGCAGTTTAACAAACTTTGGAATGAGTCAAAATCACGCTTACGCGCGCAAATTTTCACAATCAAAAAGTTCATATTCCTATTCAGGACCTCATAATATGTATGAATCTATCGACAAAAACATCGTATCTCGTGTTTTCAGAGCGCTATCTGCATTTATATGAAGTTTGAAATAAATCAAAAGTACCACATTCTGAGCAGTTTCAAAGTATCGCAAAGCACATAAATTCATCCAATACAACATAATACGCATGAATCCGTCCTCAAATGCACAAAATTCTGCGTTTCCAGTAAGTTATCAGCGTTTCTTCTGAGCTTCGTTGAGGAATTCTTGATCCTGTTAATCTGCTCAGAAGCAAGATTTTGCCTTAAAAATGCGTTATATGGCTGAATCTAGCACCAAAATCATCATATTTCATGTTTTCAGAGTGCTATTTGCAGTTTTACAAACTTTGGAATAAGTCGGAATCACGCTTTTCCGCACAGATTTCCACAATCAGAAAGTTCATATTCCTATTCAGGACCTCATAATATGTATGAATCTATCAATTAAAACATCATATCTCGTGTTTTCAGAGCGCTATCTGCAGTTACATGAAGTTTGAAGTTAGCTAGCACCAAATACATCATATTCCGTGTTTTTAAAGTGCTATTTGCAGTTTTACAAACATTGGAATAGGTCGAAATTACGCTTTTCGCGCAGATTTTCACGATCAAAAAGTTCATATTTCTATTCAGGACCTCATAATATGTATGGATCTATCGACTAAAACATCGTATTCCGTGTTTTCAGAGCGCTATCTGCAGTTATATGAACTTTGAAATGAGTCAAAATTACCACATTCTGAGCAGTTTCAATGTATCGCAAATCACATAAATCTATCCAATACAACATAATACGCATGATTTTGTCCTCGAATGCACAGAATTTTGCGTTTCCAGCGAGTTATCAGCGTTTTTTCTGAGTCTCGTTGAGAAATTTTTGATCCTGTAAATCTGCTCAGAAGCAAGATTTTGCTTTAAACATGCGTTATATGGCAGAATCTAGCACCAAAATCATCATATTTCATGTTTTCAGAGTGCTATTTGCAGTTTTACAAACTTTGGAATAAGTCGGAATCACGCTTTTTCGCGCAGATTTTCACAATCAAAAAGTTCATATTCCTATTCAGGACCTCATAATATGTATGAATCTATCGACAAAAACATCGTATCCCGTGTTATCAGAGCGCTATCTGCAGTTATTTGAAGTTTGAAATAAGTCAAAATTACCACATTCTGAGCAGTTTCAAAGTATCGCAAATCACATAAATCTATCCAATACAACATAATACGCATGAATCCGTCCTCAAATGCACAAAATTTTGCGTCTCCAGAGAGTTATCAGCGTTTTTACCGAGTCTCGTTGAGAAACTTTTGATCCTGTAAATTTGCTCAGAAGCAAGATTTTGCTTCAAAAATGCGTTATATGGCAGAATCTTGCACCAAATACATCATATTCCGTGTTTTTTGAGTGCCATTTGCAGTTTTACAAACTTTGGAATGAGTCGAAATCACGCTTTTTCCGCGCAGATTTTCACAATCAAAAAGTTCATATTCCTATTGAGGACCTCATAATATGTATGAATCTATCGACAAAAACATCGTATCTCGTGTTTCCAGAGCGCTATCTGCAGTTATATGAAGTCTGAAATAAGTCAAAATTACCACATTCTGAGCAGTTCCAAAGTATCGCAAATCACATGAATCTATTCAATACAACATAATACGCATGAATCCGTCCAAAAATGCACAAAATTTTGCGTTTCCAGCGAGATATCAGCCTTTTTTCTGAGTCTCGTTGAGAAATTTTTGATCCTGTGAATCTGCTCAGCAGCAGGATTTAGCTTCAAAAATGCGTTATATGGCAGAATTGCACCAAATACATCATATTCTGTGTTTTCAGAGTGCTATTTGCAGTTTTACAAACTTTGGAATGAGTCAAAATCACGCTTACCCGCGCAAATTTCCGGAAAGTTCATATTCCTATTCAGGACCTCATAATATGTATGAATCTATCGACAAAAACATCGTATCTCGTGTTTTCAGAGCGCTATCTGCATTTATATGAAGTTTCAAATAAATCAAAATTACCACATTCTGAGCAGTTTCAAAGTATCGCAAAGCACATAAATTTATCCAATACAACATAATACGCATGAATCCGTCCTCAAATGCACAAAATTCTGCGTTTCCAGTAAGTTATCAGCGTTTCTTCTGAGCTTCGTCGAGGAATTCTTGATCCTGTTAATCTGCTCAGAAGCAAGATTTTGCCTTAAAAATGCGTTATATGGCTGAATCTAGCACCAAAATCATCATATTTCATGTTTTCAGAGTGCTATTTGCAGTTTTACAAACTTTGGAATAAGTCGGAATCACGCTTTTCCGCACAGATTTCCACAATCAGAAAGTTCATATTCCTATTCAGGACCTCATAATATGTATGAATCTATCAATAAAAACATCATATCTCGTGTTTTCAGAGCGCTATCTGCAGTTACATGAAGTTTGAAGTTAGTCAAAATTACCACATTCTGAGCAGTTTCAAAGTATCGCAAATCACATAAATCTCTCCAATACAACATAATACGTATGAATCAGTCCTCAAATGCACAAAATTTTGCGTCTCCAGCGAATAATCAGCGTTCTTTCAGAGTCTCGTTGAGAAATTTTTGATCCTGTAAATCAGCTCAGAAGTAAGATTTTGCTTCAAAAATGCGTTATATGGCAGAATCTTGCACCAAATACATCATATTTCGTGTTTTTAGAGTGCTATTTGCAGTTTCACAAACTTTGGAATAAGTCGAAATCACGCTTTTCCGCGCAGATTTCCACATTAAAAAGTTCATATTCCTATTCAGGACCTCATAATATGTATGAATCTATCGACAAAAACATCATATCTCGTGTTTTCAGAGCGCTATCTGCAGTTATATGAAGTTTGAAATAAGTCAAAATTACCACATTCTGAGCAGTTCCAAAGTATCGCAAATCGAATAAATTGATCCAATACAACATAATACGCATGAATCCGTCCTAGAATGCACAAAATTTGGCGTTTCCAGCGAGTTATCAGCGTTTTTTCTGAGTCTCGTTGAGGAATTTTTGATACTGTAAATCTGCTCAGAAGCAAGATTTTGCTTCAAAATGCGTTATATGGCAGAGTCTAGCACCAAATACATCATATTCCGTGTTTTTAAAGTGCTATTTGCAGTTTTACAAACATTGGAATAGGTCGAAATTACGCTTTTCGCGTAGATTTTCACGATCAAAAAGTTCATATTTCTATTCAGGACCTCATAATATGTATGGATCTATCGACTAAAACATCGTGTTCCGTGTTTTTAGAGCGCTATCTGCAGTTATATGAAGTTTAAAATAAGTCAATATTACCACATTCTGAGCAGTTTCAATGTATCGCAAATCACATAAATCTATCCAATACAACATAATACGCATGAATTTGTCCTCGATTGCACAGAATTTTGCGTTTCCAGCGAGTTATCAGCGTTTTTTCTGAGTCTCGTTGAAAAATTTTTGATCCTGTTAATCTGTTCAGAAGCAAGATTTTGCTCCAAAAATGCGTTATATTGCAGCATCTAGCACCAAATACATCATATTTCGTGTTTTCAGAGTGCTATTTGCAGTTTAACAGACTTTGGAATAAGTCGAAATCACGCTTTTCCACGGAGATTTTCACAATCAAAAAGTTCATATTCCTAACCAAGACCTCATTATATGTATGAATCTATCGACAATAACATCGTATTCCGTGTTTTCGGAGTGCTATCTGCAGTTATATGAAGTTTGAAATAAGTCAAAATTACCACATTCTGAGCAGTTTCAAAGTATCGCAAATCACATAAATCTATCCAATATAACATAATACGCATAAATCCGTCCTCAAATGCACAAAATTTTGCGTTTCCAGCGAGTTATCAGCGTTTTTTCTGAGTCTCGTTGAGGAATTTTTGATACTGTAAATCTGCTCAGAAGCAAGATTTTGCTTCAAAAATGCGTTATATGGCAGAATCTAGCACCAAATACATCATATTCCGTGTTTTTAGAGTGCTATTTGCAGTTTTACAAACTTTGGAATAGGTCGAGATCACGCTTTTCCGCGCAGATTTTCTCAATCGAAAAGTTCATATTTCCATTCAGGACCTCATAATATGTATGAATCTATTGACAAAAACATCGTATCATGTGTTTTCAAAGCGCTATCTGCAGTTATATGAAGTTTGAAAAAAGTCAAAATTACCACATTCTGAGCAGTTTCAAAGTATCGCAAATCATATAAATCTATCCAATACAACATAATACGCATGAATCCGTTCTCAAGAGCACAAAACTTTGCGTTTCCAGCGAGTTATC
>CAXDIG010000120.1:0-35424 GCA_963989225.1 Dromius quadrimaculatus
TTATGAGGTCCTGAATAGGAATATGAACTTTTTGATTGTGAGAACCAGCGCGGAAAGGCGTGATTTCGCCTTATTCCAAAGTTTGCAAAACTGCAAATAGCACTCTAGAAACACAAAATATGATGTATTTGGTGCTAGATTCTGCAATATAACGCACTTTTGAAGCAAAATCTTGCTTCTGAGCAGATTTACAGAGTCAAAAATTCCTCGACGAGACTCAGAAAAAGCGCCGAAAACTTGCTGGAAACGCAAAATTTTGTGCATTTAGGGACGGATTTATGCGTATAATGTTGTATTGGATAGATTTATGTGATTTGCGATACTTTGAAACTGCTCAGAATGTGGTAATATTGACTTATTTCAAACTCCATATAACTGCAGATAGCGCTCTGAAAACACGAAATAAGATGTTTCCCTCACTAGATTCATACATATTATGAGGTCCTGAATAGGAATATGAACTTTTTGATTGTGAGAACCGGCGCGAAAATCGTGATTTTGACTTATTCTAAAGTTTGTAAAACTGCAAATAGCACTCTAAAAACACGAAATATGATGTAGTTGGTGCTAGATTCTGCCATATGACGCACTTTTGAAGCAAAATCTTGCTTCTGAGCAGATTTACAGAGTCAAAAATTTCTAAACGAGACTCAGAAAAAACGCCGATAACTTGCTGAAACGCAAAATTATGTGCATTTGAGGACGGATTCATGCGTATTATGTTGTATTGGATAGATTTATGTGATTTGCGATATTTTGAAACTGCTCAGAATGTGGTAATTTTGACTTATTTCAAACTCCATATAACTGCAGATAGCGCTCTGAAAACAAGAAATATGATGGTTTTGTTGATAGATTCATACATATTATGAGGTCCTAAATAGGAATATGAACTTTTTGATTGTGAAAATCTGCGCGAAAAAGCGTGATTTCGACTTATTCCAAAGTTTGTAAAACTGCAAATAGCACTCTAAAAACAAGAAATATGATGTATTTGGTGCTAGATTCTGCCATATAACGCAATTTTTTAGCAAAATCTTGCTTCTAAACAGATTTACAGAGTCCAAAATTTCTCAACGAGACTCAGAAAAAACGCCGATGACTTGCTGGAAACGCAAAATTATGTGCATTTGAGGACGGATTCATGCGTATCATGTTGTATTGGATAGATTTATGTGATTTGCGATACTTTGAAACTGCTCAGAATGTGGTAATTTTGACTGATTTCAAACTTCATATAACTGCAGATAGCGCTCTGAAAACACGAAATATGATGTTTTTGTCAATAGATTCATACATATTATGAGGTCCTGAATAAAGATATGAACTTTTTGATTGTGAGAACCGGCGCGGAAAAGCGTGATTTCGACTTACTCCAAAGTTTGTAAAACTGCAAATAGCACTCTAAAAACCCGTAATATGATGTATTTGGTACAAGATTTTGCCATATAACGCACTTTTAGAGCAAAATCTTGCTTCTGAGCAGATTTACAGAGTCAAAAATTTCTCAACGAGATTCAGAAAAAACGCCGATAACTTGCTGGAAACGCAAAATTATGTGCATTTCAGGACGGATTCATGCGTATTATGTTGTATTGGATAGATTTATGTGATTTGCGATACTTTGAAACTGCTCAGAATGTGGTAATTTTGACTTATTTCAAACTTCATATAACTGCAGATAGCGCTCTGAGAACACGAAATATGATGGTTCTGTTGATAGATTCATACATATTATGAGGTCCTGAATAGGAATATGGACTTCTTGATTGTGAAAATCTGCGCGGAAAAGCGTGATTTCGACTTATTTCAAAGTTTGTAGAACTGCAAATAGCACTCTAAAAACACGAAATATGATGTATTTGGTGCTAGATTCTGCCATATAACGCACTTTTGAAGCAAAATCTTGCTTCTGAGCAGATTTACAGAGTCCAAAATTTCTCAACGAGACTCGGAAAAAACGCCGATGACTTGCTGGAAACGCAAAATTATGTGCATTTGAGGACGGATTCATGCGTATTATGTTGTATTGGATAGATTTATGTGATTTGCGATACTTTGAAACTGCTCAGAATGTGGTAATTTTGACTCATTTCAAACTTCATATAACTGCAGATAGCGCTCTGAAAACACGAAATATGATGTTTTTGTCAATAGATTCATACATATTATGAGGTCCTGAATGAAGATATGAACTTTTTGATTGTGTGAACCGACGCGGAAAAGCGTGATTTCGACTTACTCCAAAGTTTGTAAAACTGCAAATAGCACTCTAAAAACACGTAATATGATGTATTTGGTACAAGATTTTGTTATATAACGCACTTTTAGAGCAAAATCTTGCTTCTGAGCAGATTTACAGGGTCAAAAATTTCTCAACGAGATTCAGAAAGAACGCCGATAACTTGCTGGAAACGCAAAATTATGTGCATTTGAGGACGGATTCATGCGTATTATGTTGTATTGGATAGATTTATGTGATTTGCGATACTTTGAAACTTCTCAGAATGTGGTAATTTTGACTTATTTCAAACTTCATATAACTGCAGATAGCGCTCTGAAAACACGGAATATGATGGTTTTGTTGATAGATTCATACATATTATGAGGTCCTGAATAGGAATATGGACTTTTTGATTGTGAAAATCTGCGCGGAAAAGCGTGATTCCGACTTATTTCAAAGTTTGTAGAACTGCAAATAGCACTCTAAAGACACGAAATATGATGTATTTGGTGCTAGATTCTGCCATATAACGCACTTTTGAAGGAAAATCTCGCTTCTGAGCAGATTTACAGAGTCCAAAATTTCTCAACGAGACTCAGAAAAAACGCCGATAACTTGCTGGAAACGGAAAATTATGTGCATTTGAGGACGGATCATGCGTATTATGTTGTATTGGATAGATTTATGTGATTTGCGATACTTTGATACTGCTCAGAATGTGGTAATTTTGACTCATTTCAAACTCCATATAACTGCAGATAGCGCTCTGAAAACACAAAATATGATGTTTTTGTCAATAGATTTATACATATTATGAGGTCCTAAATAGGAATATGAACTTTCTGATTGTGGAAATCTGCGCGGAAAAGCGTGATTTCGACTTATTCCAAAGTTTGTAAAACTGCAAATAGCACTCTAAAAACACGAAATATGATGTATTTGGTGCTAGATTCTGACATATAACGCACTTTTGAAGCAAAATCTTGCTTCTAAGCAGATTTACAGGGTCAAAAATTTCTCAACGAGACTTACAAAAAACGCCGATAACTTGCTGGAAACGCTTAAATTTGTGCATTTGAGGACGGATTCATGCGTATCATGTTGCATTGGATAGATTTATGTGATTTGCGATACTTTGAAACTGCTCAGAATGTGGTAATTTTGACTTATTTCAAACTTCATATAACTGCAGATAGCGCTCTGAAACCACGAAATATGATGTTTTTTCCAATAGATTCATACATATTATGAGGTCCTGAATAGGAATATGAACTTTTTGATTGTGAGAACCGGCGCGGAAAAGCGTGATTTCGACTTATTCCAAAGTTTGTAAAACTGCAAATAGCACTCTGAAAACAAGAAATATGATGTTTTTGGTGCTAGATTCTGCAATATAACCCACTTTTGAAGCAAAACCTTGCTTATGAGCAGATTTACAGAGTCAAAAATTTCTCAACGAGACACAGAAAAAACGCCGATAACTTGCTGGAAACGCAAAATTATGTGCATTTGAGGACGGATTCATGCGTATTATGTTGTATTGGATAGATTTATGTGATTTGCGATACTTTGAAACTGCTCAGAATGTGGTAATTTTGACTTATTTCAAACTTCATATAACTGCAGATGGCGCTCTGAAAACACAAAATATGATGTTTTTTTCAATAGATTCATACGTATTATGAGGTCCTGGATAGGTATATGAACTTTTTGATTGTGAGAACCAGCGCGGAAAAGCGTTATTTCGACTTACTCCAAAGTTTGTAAAACTTCAAATAGGACTCTAAAAACACGAAATATGATGTATTTGGTACTAGATTATGCCATATAACGCACTTTTGGAGCAAAATCTTGCCTCTGAGCAGATTTACAGAGTCAAAAATTTCTCAACGAGATTCAGAAAAAAACGCCGATAACTTGCTGCAAACGCAAAATTTTGTGTATTTAAGGACGCATTCATGCGTATAATGTTGTATTGGATAGATTTATGTGATTTGCGATACTTTGAAATTGCTCAGGATGTGGTAATTTTGACTTATTTCAAACCTCATATAACTGCAGATAGCGCTCTGAAAACACGAAATATGATGTTTTTTTCAATAGATTCATACATATTATGAGGTCCTGAATAGAAATATGAACTTTTTGATTGTGAGAACCGGCGCGGAAATCGTGATTTCGACTTATTCCAAAGTTTGTAAAACTGCAAATAGCACTCTAAAAACACAGAATATGATGTAGTTGGTGCTAGATTCTGCCATATAACGCACTTTTGAAGTAAAATCTTGCTTGTGAGCAGATTTACGGAGTCAAAAATTACTCAACGAGACTCAGAAAAAACGCCGATAACTTGCTGGAAACGGAGAATTATGTGCATTTGAGGACGGATCATGCGTATTATGTTGTATTGGATAGATTTATGTGATTTGCGATACTTTGAAACTGCTCAGAATGTGGTAAATCTGACTTATTTCTAACTCCATATAACTGCAGATAGCGCTCTGAAAACACGGAATATGATGTTTTTGTCAATGGATTCAAACATATTATGAGGTCCTGAATAGGGATATGAACTTTTTGATTGTGAAAATCTGCGCGGAAAAGCGTGATTTTGACTTACTCCAAAGTTTGTAAAACTGCAAATAGCACTCTAAAAACACGGAATATGATGTATTTGGTGCTAGATTCTGCCATATAACGCACTTTTGGAGCAAAATCTTGCTTCTGAGCAGATTTACAGAGTCAAAAATTTCTCAACGAGACTCAGAGAAAACGCCGATAACTTGCTGGAAACGCAAAATTTTGTGCATTTGAGGACGGATTCATGCGTATTATGTCGTATTGGATAGATTTATGTGATTTGCTATACTTAACTGCTCAGAATGTGGTAATTTTGTCTTATTTCAAACTTCATATAACTGCAGATAGCGCTCTAAAAACACGAAATATGATGATTTGTCAATAGATTCATACATATTATGAGGTCCTGAATAGGAATATGAACTTTCTGATTGTGAAAATGTGCGCGGAAAAGCGTGATTTCGACTTATTCCAAAGTTTGAGAAACTGCAATTAGCACTCTAAAAACACGAAATATGTTGTATTTGGTGTTAGACTCTGCTATATAACGCACTTTTGAAGCAAAATCTTGCTTCTGAGCAGATTAACAGAGTCAAAGATTTCTCGACGAGACTCAGAAAAAACACCAAAAACTTGCTGGAAACGCAAAATTTTGTGCATTTGAGGACGGATTTATGCGTATTATGTTGTATCGGATAGATTTATGTGATTTACGATACTTTGAAACTGCTCAGAATGTGGTAATTTTTTTCTTATTTCAAACTTCATATAACTGCAGATAGCGCTCTGAAAACACGGAATATGATGTTTTTGTCAATAAATTCATACATATTATGATGTCCTGAATCGGGATATGAACTTTTTGAATGTGAAAATCTGCGCGGATAAGCGTGATTTCGACTTATTCCAAAGTTTGTAAAACTGCAAATAGCACTCTAAAAACACGAAATATGATGTATTCGGTGCTAGATTCTGCCATATAAAGCACTTTTGAAGTGAAATCTCACTTGTGAGCAGATTTACGGAGTCAAAAATTTCTCAACGAGACTCATAAAAAACGCCAAAAACTTGCTGGAAACGGAAAATTATGTGCATTTGAGGACGGATCATGCGTATTATGTTGTATTGGATAGATTTATGTGATTTGCGATACTTTGAAACTGCTTAGAATGTGGTAATTCTGACTTATTTCTAACTCCATATAACTGCAGATAGAGCTCTGAAAACACGGAATATGATGTTTTTGTCAATGGATTCAAACATATCATGAGGTCCTGAATAGGAATAAAAACTTTTTAATTGTGAAAATCTGCGCGAAAAAGCGTGATCTCGACTTATTCCAAAGTTTGTAAAACTGCGAATGGCACTCTAAAAACACGAAATATGATGTATTTTTTGCTAGATTCTGCCATATAACGCACTTTTGAAGCAAAATCTTGCTTCTGAGCAGATTAACAGAGTCAGAAGTTTCTCAACGAGACTCAGAAAAAACGCCGATAACTTGCTGGAAACGCAAAATTTTGTGCATTTGAGGACGGATTCATGCGTATCATGTTGCATTGGATAGATTTATGTGATTTGCGATACTTTGAAACTGCTCAGAATGTGTTAATCTTGACTTATTTCAAACTTCATATAACTGCAGATAGCGCTTTGAAAACACGAAATATGATGTTTTTTTTAATAGATTCATACATATTATGAGGTCCTGCATAGGAATATGAACTTTTCGATTGTGAGAACCGGCGCGGAAAAGCGTGATTTCGACTTATCCCAGAGTTTGTAAAACTGCAAATAGCACTCTAAAAACACGAAATATGATGTATTTGGTGCAAGATTTTGCCATATAACGCACTTTCGGAGCAAAATCTTGTTTCTGAGCAGTTTTACAGAGTCAAAAATTCCTCAACGAGACTCAGAAAGAGCGCCGAAAACTTGCTGGAAACGCAAAATTTTGTGCATTTGAGGACGGATTCATGCGTATTATGTTGTATTGGATAGATTTATGTGATTTGCGATACTTTGAAACTGCTCAGAATGTGGTAATTTTGACTGATTTCAAACTTCATATAACTGCAACAAGCGCTCTGAAAACACGAAATATAATGTTTTTGTTAATAGATTCATACATATTTTGAGGTCCTGAATAGGAATATGAACTTTTTGATTTTGAAAATCGGCGCGGAAAAGCGTGATTTTGACTTATTCCAAAGTTTGTAAAACTGCAGATAGCACTCTAATAACACGAAATATGATGTACTTGGTGCTAGATTCTGCCATATAACGCACTTTTGGAGCAAAATCTTGCTTCTGAGCAGATTAACAGAGTCAAAAATTTCTCAACGAGACTCAGAAAAAACGCCGATAACTTGCTGGAAACGCAAAATTATGTGCATTTGAGCACGGATTCATGCGTATTATGTTGTATTGGATAGATTTATGTGATTTGCGATACTTTGAAATTGCTCAGAATGTGGTAATTTTGACTCATTTCAAACTTCATATAGCTGCAGATAGCGCTCTGAAAACACGAAATATGATGTTTTTGTCAATAGATTCATACATATTATGAGGTCCTGAATAGGGATATAAACTTTTTGATTGTGAAAATCTGCGCGGAAAAGTGTGATTTCGACTTATTCCAAAGTTTGTAAAACTGCAAATAGCACTCTAAAAACACGAAATATGATGTATCTGTAGCTAGATTCTGCCATATAACGCACTTTTGAAGCAAAATGTTGCTTCTGAGCAGATTTACAGAGTCCAAAATTTCTCAACGAGACTCAGAAAAAACGCTGATAACTTGCTGGAAACGCAAAATTATGTGCATTTGAGGACGAATTCATGCGTATCATGTTGCATTGGATAGATTTATGTGATTTGCGATACTTTGAGACTGCTCAGAATGTGGTAATTTTGACTCATTTCAAACTTCATATAACTGCAGATAGCGCTCTGAAAACACGAAATATGATGTTTTTGTCAATAGATTCATACATATTATGAGGTCCTGGATAGGGATATGAACTCTTTGATTGTGAAAATCTGCGCGGAAAAGCGTGATTTCGACTTATTCCAAAGTTTGTAAAACTGCGAATAGCACTCTCAAAACACAAGATATGATGTATTTGGCGCTAGATTCTGCCATATAACGCACTTTTGAAGCAAAATCTTGCTTTTGAGCAGATTTACAGAGTCAAAAACCTCTGAACGAGACTCAGAAAAAACGCCGATAACTTGCTGGAAACGCAGAATTTTGTGCATTTAAGGACGGATTCATTCGTATTATGTTGTATTGGATAGATCTATGTGATTTGCGATACTTTGAAACTGCTCAGAATGTGGTAATTTTGACTTATTCCAAACTTCATATAACTGCAGATAGCGCTATGAAAACACGGAATATGATGGTTTTGTTGATAGATTCATACATATTATGAGGTCCTGAATAGGAATATGAACTTTTTGATTGTGAAAATCTGCGCGGAAAAGCGTGATTTCGACTTATTCCGGAGTTTGTAAAACTGCAAATAGCACTCTAAAAACACGAAATATGATGTATTTGGTGCTAGATTCTGCCATATAACGCACTTTTGAAGTAAAATCTTGCTTCTGAGCAGATTTACAGAGTCAAAAATTTCTCTACGAGACTCAGAAAAAACGCCGATAACTTGCTGAAACGCAAAATTTTGTGCATTTGAGGACGGATTCATGCGTATTATGTTGTATTGGATAGATTTATGTGATTTGCGGTACTTTGAAACTGCTCAGAATGTGGTAATTTTGAATAATTTCAAACTTCATATAACTGCAGATAGCGCTCTGAAAACACGAAATATGATGTTTTTGTCGATAGATTCATACATATTATGAGGTTTTGAATAGGGATATGAACTTTTTGATCGTGAAAATCTGCGCGGAAAAGCGTGATTTTGACTTATTCCAAAGTTTGTAAAACTGCGAATAGCACTCTAAAAACACGAGATATGATGTATTTGGCGCTAGATTTGGACATATAACGCACTTTCGAAGCAAAATCTTGCTTCTGAGCAGATTTACAGAGTCAAAAATTTCTCAACGAGACTCAGAGAAAACGCCGATGACTTGCTGGAAACGCAAAATTTTGTGCATTTGAGGGCAGATTCATGCGTTCTATGTCGTATTGGATAGATTTATGTGATTTGCGATACTTTGGAACTGCTCAGAATGTGGTAATTTTTACTTATTTCAAACTCCATATAACTGCAGATAGCGCTCTGAAAACATGAAATATGATGTTTTTGTCAATAGATTCATACATATTATGAGGTCCTGAATAGGAATATGGACTTTCTGATTGTGAAAATGTGCGCGGAAAAGCGTGATTTCGACTTATTCCAAAGTTTGAGAAACTGCAATTAGCACTCTAAAAACACGAAATATGTTGTATTTAGTGCTAGATTCTGCCATATAACGTACTTTTGAAGCAAAATCTTGCTTCTGAGCAGATTAACAGAGTCAAAGATTTCTTAACGAGACTCAGAAAAAACGCCGATAACTTGCTGAAAACGCAAAATTTTGTGCATTTGAGGACGGATTCATGCGTATCATGTTGTATTGGATAGATTTATGTGATTTGCGATACTTTGAAACTGCTCAGAATGTGGTAATTTTGACTTATTTCAAACTTCATATAACTGCAGATAGCGCTCTGAAAACACGAAATATGATGTTTTTTTAAATAGATTCATACATATTATGAGGTCCTGAATAGGAATATGAACTTTTTGATTGTGAGAACCGGCGCGGAAAAGCGTGATTTCGACTTACTCAAAAGTTTGTAAAACTGCAAATAGCACTCTAAAAACACGAGATATATTGTATTTGGCGCTAGATTTTGCCATATAACGCACTTTTGAAGCAAAATCTTGCTTCTGAGCAGATTTACAGAGTCATAATTCTCTCAACGAGACTCAGGAAAAACACCGATAACTTGCTGGAAACGCAAAATTTTGTGCATTTGAGGACGGATTCATGGGTATTATGTTGTATTGGATAGATCTATGTGAATTGCGATACTTTGAAACTGCTCAGAATGTGGTGATTTTGACTTATTTCAAACTTTATATAACTGCAGATGGCGCTCTGAAAACACGAAATATGATGTTTTTATCGAAAGATTCATAGATATTATGAGGTCCTGAATAGGAATATGAACTTTTTGATTAGTAGTAGAGCAAGGAGAGTACGGGATCAAGGGGCGGTATCTGAGGGGGGTATAGAGTTCAAGGGGTAAGACGGGAGGGGGAGTTCAATGGTTGCGTTGGGGAGGGTGGTGCGGACCGGCCGCCGCGGCAGCCCGCGAAGACGTTGACTGACGTTGGCTGAAGGTGTTGGCTGAAGACGTTGGTTGAATCTTGAGACATAGACGTTGACTGACGTTGGCTGAAGGCGTTGGCTGAAGACGTTGGTTGAATCTTGAGACATAGGCTTGAAGACGTTTTTGTTAGTATTGATTTTTGAATTTTAATTTATGCACCCCAACCAGCATTGGTTATACTTATTAATTAACACGTGTGTCTGGACTTCAAAAGATGACTCATCATATTCATGCACCCTAATTAATTAAACCCTCAATTGCACAGGAATTAGCAAACCGTTTAACCCGCATTTTTACCATATGTTGTTGGATGTAAGTCATGAATGTTTATAAATTTATGTACCCCAATTTTTACATTCACTTTAGCAAGCGTGAGGATTTTTAATTGTTATTCATAAACCGTGACAATGACTCACAAACAAACAAAATTTATAAGTGTCATAAAGTATAAATAACCTATATGCATCCTAATTGCGAAGAAAAGGAAAGGATATTAGGAAAATAAAACACAAGATTACACATAAATAACTTTATTCATATATACATACATATTTCAAAATATAATAGTGCATTTCAAGTTCTCTTAAAATTCCATCTGATTTCCAGCCACCACGAAGTTGTAACCATGTGAATATGTGCTTGTAAAAATATTGTTAACTATTCGTTTGTCATCTTTCGCGCATAAAGCCAACTTATTTTGTTTAATTGTAAATACTTCATGATTTTTGGATGTAATTAAAGTCTGTGATTTTGTTACAGACTCGTTATTAAAAAGACATCTATAATAATCGTCAAAATTTATAGAATTTACTGTAGCTTTTGTAACACCTTTAGCTTTTTTACTTACTTTATATGTATTTGAAATAAGTGTCTTGTAAGCATACATTTTTGCTCGTAGACCTATAAACTCACTCATGATATTACCATTATTTTCATCTTTCATCAAGCCAAGTACTTTTTTATTCACTAAGGGCATGTTATAAACATTATCGATTAAATAATCAGACGTGTCAAACTTGTGAATATCTCTTTTCATAATTTCGTAAATATCTACATTTTTAAACAAATAAATTAAACTGTCTGTATCAGTGTAACAAAGTTGAGCTCTTGCACCTAAATTTTGTTTCACATAATTATAATGAAAATCATAAATGTATGTTTTCGAAATATCCAAAATTGAAAAACCGACATAAATAGGTTTATTAAAAGTTACTGTTTTTTTACTCATTTCAATTAATATAATATCATCGTCTAAAATCGCACAGCTATGGAAATTTGGTTTAGCTATTAGCGCTTTGGCTCCATATCTACCATCCCATTGATTCACTAATCTAACATCCTTATGTTTTCTAACATTTTCCATTGTTTTACCAAAAACTGCATTGTTTAAAAGTTTAAAAAAATTTTTTTCAAACTCATTATTTGATTTTTTTCTTAAATCAGTATTTAAATCTATATAAGGTTTTAGCCATTGACTTTGACTAAATTTTAAAATTCTATGAACACACGTAATTTCTAGACCTAGACTTATACACTGTTTCAAATTTTGGTAATGAATAACATAATTTTTTCTGTTATACAAATGTGCAACTAATTTCGAATATTTAGATGTTGGCGGAGTAAAATTTTCAGGACACAGAGGTAAATCATTGTGAAGTTTATGTAATCTATCAGGGTAATTTAAATCTACCTCAAATATATATCCTATTTCAGTATTTTCAGGCATGTTCATTAAATCAATATTATAAAATTCAGACGGTTCAATCCATTCAAAATTTCCAAAAGGTAAATACTGACACATTGCGGCTCCGTATAAGTTATTAACATCGAAATACATTAAATAACTCTCATCAAATTCAGGATCATAAGATTCACCCATATATTTGTTATTTGCTTTTGCATATCGTTTTGAAACTTGTACAAGACCTCCGCGTATACCTTTTTCAATAAATAAAAGTTTTCCAACATCTGTTAATAACTCAAGTTTTATATTAGTTAATTTCAACATTGCGTCAAATGCCAAACCAGGAGCAGTATAATAATGCAGTGCATCTAATTTATATGTTTCGAAACAATTTTTACGAAAACTTTCAAATACATCCGCTAATAAATGCACATCTGTCGCAAGATAAAGATCTGAATATTCTCCCAGAGTTTTTATGTCAAATACCTGCCAAACATCAAGTGCGTGCGTATAATCGTCCTGACTGATGTTTTCATTTTTTAAAGAGCTAAAAAAATTTTCTAATTTTGGTAAACAACTTTCTTCAAATTTACTCCAACAGTCAACATACTCATAGGGAAATGCACCCTTTCGAGTTAGTAATTTAAATTTGATTTCATCTTTACAAAATTCCCTTGTAATTAATTTTTCATTCTCATCCAAATATGATGATAATTTTTCAATACTACTAGCCATAAATCGGAAGGAGTCTATAAATCTGAAATTAATTTTTGTATTTTTTACATATTTTGTGAATGAGATATATCGCTCTTTGTTCATTGGTAGAAGAGATACCTGACCAGGAAATCCGTTAGCGATGTTTTTTATAATAAAATGAGCATCATAATTACTAAGATTATGAAACACTACAGGAATGGCATGCGACTTCTTGAAATTCAAATTACACGCCTGGTGGGCGGCTCCTCTATAACTATTCGTAGATATAAAATGGCTGTGATCGCGAACTTTAATATCTGATGGTAAAAATGGCTTTCTACAAATATGACAAATTTTTTCATTTGAAAATTGAAGTTCTTGTTCTTTTGTCATAATTAGTGGTTCAGGATTTTCAAATCTTTCATTTATAAATTCAGCAATTTTATAAAGTTGATTTGAAAACCAGTCAATACAATTTGGACTTCTGTTTAGTTTAAAAAACGATAGTGAATTATCATATGAACATTTCAAATAGAATGCTATACTACATGGAATATGTTTATGAACTTTTTGCGAATTTTTATTTTGAATTTCAACTTGTTTCTGTAGTATAGATTCTATATCAGCGTATATTACGAAAGGTACTTGATCTTGATGATGGAAGTTTTTAAATTTCAAAAATTTATTTTCTTCTGTTGGTAATTCAACGCGACATTCATTTATTAACTTACAGTCCAAATAATGCTTTCTCAGTATAGCCTCTGTTTTAAAATGATTTAAACATCTATCGCAAAAATAATTTTTCCCATTATGTTTGGAAATTTGTTTTGCTAGAAGCCTAGATAAATTTTTTATCCACATAAAATGATAATTTACATTTGCCTTGATACTTCTGATAATTTCATTTGTATTATCACATTCCATTTCTTCACTTCCTTCATCATCATCATTTTTGTATATCATGAGCAGATGAATACATTCTCCATATTCAAATTTAGATAAATATATTGGAACTATCTGATTCTTAGTTTTAGATACTTTTTCTAAAGTATAAACATTAATTGATATATTATTTAATTTTTCAAATTTTGGTACATCTGTTAACTGTAACGGAAAAGCTAGACCTTCATATTTCAAAACTTGACTAAAATGAGGATATGATGAAGTTCGGTCTACATTATTATTTGCAGGATACAAAGCAGAAACTATGGCCCACAAGAAACAATAATCATCTTTATTTTTCACATTGATAACAGCTTGTTTTTGTTTAATATCAGTTGGAAGTTCAATATATGAGCCGCCTCCAATAGGAATGTATTTATTGATATTAATTTTCAAGTGTAAAATTTCAAATAAACTCCAACCGGAATCGCGCTCGGCGAATTCAGATAATTTAGTTAATATTTTATCTTCAATATTATCGTGATACCATTCGCTTATATTTGTAGTTTTAGTTATAATTGCATTAGATGTACAAAATGATTTTATTTCTACTGCTTCTGTTTTAGGCATAATAAAATTTGCACTGAATATAACATTTACTTTCAATGGAGATAATTTCAACGATTGATTTATTTTATTCGAAAATATTCTGAAACATTTTTTTAAAAATAAAGCAGGATCTTTATATTTTATATTAACAATCATACCAGTACGTATACGACAATCAAAGCATGATTGTAAATCCTGCCAAATTAGTTTTCTTGAATTTGATTTAGTTAGACCAGCACCTCGTTTTGATTCTTTGATTTTCTCCCGCCAAAACTTGAACAGTGCTAAGTTAGATTCTAACTGAAACAAATTTCCATTTACTGTTTTGTTCTTTTTCAAAGCTTTATTAATCAATAGAATAAACTTATTAATTTGTTTGATTAAACGAATATAATCTTCTGATTTATTCAAAAATTTCACAGTTTTATCAAGTGTTTTGAGAATATAGGTACTGAGCTCAGCAAGACTCGCCATGTTAATCAAAATGCAAGTGTCTGTAATATTCAAAGTGTCTCGCTTAAGTACCCGCATAGCAGTGTTGCCAACGGTTTCCTGGAAAGCATATGAGCAGTGTTACCAAGGTTTTAGGAATGTGCGTGAGAGGAATAAAAGTAATAAATTTTCATACATATTTTATTTATAAAAGAAAAAAAAATAATAAATACAAAATTGAAACTTTATAGACTACTTACAGAATTAGTTAGAGGATTATAATTAATTATTTTATCATGCAATATTAAACAATAAGCTGCAGTATTATCAGGCACATTTTCATTAGTTTCAAATTCTAACCTTATATCTACACTACCCGATTTCAGTGTCTCACTCTGATGTGAACAATCTATGACAACAAGTGGTGCTAAAGTTACAAATTCATGTGGTGTGAAAATAGGTTCACATGGTCGTTCATAGTAAGACAATTGAAACTGAGTGTACATTTCATATAACATAGCCCATTGGTTACTATTAAAATTGAGATTCAGATTATCATATGGATATATCTCAGAGTTCAAATATAATTTAATATTAGTCAAATTACAATGATCAAATCGACTCATATTTTTATTATGTTTATTTTTGCGGTCAGTTTGAAATCCAACGATGACAAAACGTGGAGTCTCCAGCTGTGTTGATGTTTTGATTGGCCATGAATGTCGCTGTGTATTTTGCAGTAAAGGGTATTCATGAAGTTCCCAGCTTCGGAATGCTATTTCCAAGTTGACACTTTTCTCCATATACTTCATAAGAATTAACCGTTCTGCGTCCGCCACTGATATGTGAGGGATCTTCCAATACACTTTATCTAACTTCATTTGCATATTACCCGAAGTATCTTCAATGGCATTTACATCCGAACTGCTACGTATAAGAACTAATTCTTGTCGCAAATTTAGAATTATTTTTTTAAAATCTTCACAGAAACCCAAGAGCATATTTAGTGGAATGCATACGTTGAAATTACCCTTCTTATCAATGATCTGACTTGTAATATCAGATGTAGGGGACCAGCCTGCGTTTTGTAAGCGTTTACTTTCATTAGCATTATATGAAACATAACCTTTCATGCAAGAAGTTAAACCAGGGTTCCGAACTCTATCTATTACAACACCTCCAACTTCATACCGAATTTCATTGAATAAAAATGCGAAGGCATTATTTACCAGTTTAGCTGTAGTTGAAACTTTGTTGTCTTGAGTTAAAAGTTTACCCTCGATATATAATAAGCTATTCCAGGGGTATGTATAAATATCTTGCTGTTGGATAGGAATTCGTATCTCATCATTATTATTCAAAGTAGTTGAAGCATATGGCTGATGCGTGTGTTTCTCTGCGTGACTAATTGAGTCATCGAACAGAGCTTTTTCCGAAACATTTGAAATATTAGCGTTCATTATGATGTATACATAAAATAAAATTTCTTGATTTTTTATACTGAATTCTTATCCAAATAACAACGGCTTTAAATCGCTTCTTTCGTTTATCCAGATCGAATTTTGAATCCTAAAGACTTGAGAAACTGGTGGTTAAGAGGTGTTAACTCAACGACAGCTTTCTTAATAATGCCATCTTTGTAGCAATGTGGTTTATTTATATGCCGAGAAGGACAGTTGAACTTAATACCCATTCTGCTTCTTAAGATGTAGTCTTACCGTGACAACTTCACCTCTGAAATTGACGAAGTTTCCATCTTGATCCACTATTTCAAGTCTAAGAGATGATATTATACGCGTATTGATTGGTAGATAAATAACTTGGTTTGGAGTTTCTATAATTTTGAAACCAGGTGGCACGCGCGGAAAAAATTCATGTAATATATGAACTTTGTTATTATTAGAATATGAGTTTGTAGTTATGTTACACTCAATACATATTGCATTCACTTTAGTTATAGAAACGGGAAAATCAGATTCATGGAGTTTATTTTCACTTAGTTTACGCGGTTTGAACCCTAAAAGATTACCAATAGAATCACTCGGTTCAAAATTAATTTCTTTATTACTTTTTATTTCACACTTGAGCGTATTATTGTTAGCCTCAATCTCCAATTCAGTATCTTTACTCAAGTTTTTTGATAAATATTTTTTTATGTCTTCAATTTCGTAGGAACCTTCAGGGACCGTAATAACATTATTTTGTAAATAAAATTTATTATTACTCTCTTCAATATTTGGAATTGAATTATATGCTTCGAAACTTATTAAGCCAAGCAAATATTCAGAATTATCATCAAGTTCAATCGGGGGGTGAAAGTGTCTTTCAAGAATGGAGCCTTGACCAAACAGAGTAAATGTGAACGACATGATTACGTCCGCTCGTATAAGAAAGACAAACACAAGTGTCCACACTTCACGCTGTTATATGATTGATATGTATCGTAATTATAGCTAATTAAAGAATGCTTACCAAAATAAGACACTAATTCTTTTGGTGGGGGTAAATTACCATAGCTGTCAAAATATGTTACTATATTATCACGTTTTTTATATGCTATCCAGTGTGACCCCGGCTTGTCACTATTATCTAAATTAATTATTGCTGATTCATATCGATTTATTCTTCTAGGCAATTTATCTTTCATAAAAACGCCTCGGAAGTGGGCAATTTTTAAAATTTTCGCATATTTAATAAGATCAAAATTACTTAGTGCACGTGATGGTAGTTTTATTGGAAGTTTTTTGACACATATAAACCAAGACCTTTCCTATACGGCTTCAAATACAGACCTTTACCTATTGCAATAGATTCCATCATTTTGTTATGACGCTGAGCTTCCTTCAATTGTTCAGTGGCGGCACGCGCGTCGTTTACAGCCTTTGCGATACCCGCGGCTCCACCCCCGAGGGCCCCCAAAGCACTAAGTCCAGCGAATATAGGAATTAGCGGTAAAATTCCTCCTTTTTTAGGAACAGATATTACTCTCGGATTTTTAATTTTTCTTCTTATTCGTTTAATTGTGCGTAAAGCTACTTTTGCAGATTTATTCAAGTCAGAATTTGATTTCATGGCTTTTCGCGCTCGACTGATCGCGTGATGAAAAGATAATTCATTCTTTGGTACTTTGATCATGATTTAAATACAAACACGTCTGTCCCAGTCAACAGTCGGTGATGAACTGTGACCGAGACACAATCGTGCTGCTTTATATACTCAGCAATGGAGGTTGTTGAACAGAATAATAAACTTATGGTCAAAAATTACGATTTTCAAAGACAAGATGGAGTACGTCGGCATAGTTCACTGTTACCAAATACAATTAGATGTGTTTGTACTGGTCCATCGGGATCAGGAAAGACAAATGTTATGATAGCGTTATTGGAAAATAAGAATGGACTACATTTTGAAAATGTTTACATTTATTCTAAATCTTTATTTCAACCGAAATATCAGTATTTGAAAAGTTTATTAGATCCCATTGGAGGTATAGGTTATTATGCGTACACAGATAGTAATACAGTAGGAAAACCCGTTGATGCTAAAAATAATTCAGTTGTAATTTTTGATGACGTAGCATGTGACAAGCAAGATATTATTCGAGAATACTTTAGTATGGGGCGTCATAAAGATTTAGATTGTTTTTATCTATGTCAAACATATACCAGAATTCCTAAACATCTCATACGTGATAATGTAAATTTTTTAATTCTATTTAAACAGGATGATTTGAATTTAAAACATGTATATACAGATCATGTTAATACGGACATGTCTTATGAAACTTTTAAGAACCTCTGTGTTTTGTGTTGGCGTGATAAGTATGGTTTCGTAGTTATCGACAAAGACAGTGATATTAATACAGGTCGCTACCGTAGAGGGTTTGATCATTTTATAATAAATAGTGATAAACCTAATGAAAATCATTAGTTGCTTCTTACGCTTTTAGCAGTAAACACCTAGTAGCATTCAAGATCTTGTATTTTAAACAAGGTCTGTTTCTTAAAACAGCTAATTAAACAGGGTCTGTTTCTTGAAAACAGCTAATTAAACAGAGTCTGTTTCTTGGAAACAGCTAATTGAATAGGGTCTGTCTCTTAAAAACAGCTGATTAAACAGGGTCTGTTTCTTAAGAACAGCTAATTAAACAGAGTCTGTTTCTTGAAAACAGCTAATTGAATAGGGTCTGTTTCTTAAAACAGCTAATTAAACAGGGTCTGTTTCTTAAGAACAGATATTAAACAGGGTCTGTTTCTTGAAAACAGTTAACTAAACAGGGTCTGTTTCTTTAAAACAGCTTATAGATTATGTGCTGGCAGTCTGTTTCAACATCTGTATCTTATTTTTTATTGAATTGTTTTAATTTAATTCTCCAGATATTAGGGTTGTTTTTATAAATTTATTTATTTTTTTTTTTGTATTTTGAAAACATGAATGAACGTTTAACGAAGAATTTAATAGCTACCCGAAATATTATCAAACAAAAACTTAAAAATATTAAACTTGGTACTTTACACAGAGAAGCAGAATTACAAACGCAATACAAACCAATTATCAAATCTTTACAAGAAATTGCAACTAATTTACCAGTAACTAAAGAGGAAGTAAAAAGTGAGCCAAAAGAAGAGATAGAAGAAAAACTTGATGCATCTGAGAGTTACTCAGGTCCAGACTTCTTGAAAACAGATGTTGTTGCTGAAACTGATCTTTAGGATTCAAAATTCGATCTGGATAAACAAAAGAAGCGATTTAAAGCCGTTGTTATTTGGATAAGAATTCAGTATAAAAAATCAAGAAATTTTATTTTATGTATACATCATAATGAACGCTAATATTTTAAATGTTTCGGAAAAAGCTCTGTTCGATGACTCAATTAGTCACGCAGAGAAACACACGCATCAGCCATATGCTTCAACTACTTTGAATAATAATGATGAGATACGAATTCCTATCCAACAGCAAGATATTTATACATACCCCTGGAATAGCTTATTATATATCGAGGGTAAACTTTTAACTCAAGACAACAAAGTTTCAACTACAGCTAAACTGGTAAATAATGCCTTCGCATTTTTATTCAATGAAATTCGGTATGAAGTTGGAGGTGTTGTAATAGATAGAGTTCGGAACCCTGGTTTAACTTCTTGCATGAAAGGTTATGTTTCATATAATGCTAATGAAAGTAAACGCTTACAAAACGCAGGCTGGTCCCCTACATCTGATATTACAAGTCAGATCATTGATAAGAAGGGTAATTTCAACGTATGCATTCCACTAAATATGCTCTTGGGTTTCTGTGAAGATTTTAAAAAAATAATTCTAAATTTGCGACAAGAATTAGTTCTTATACGTAGCAGTTCGGATGTAAATGCCATTGAAGATACTTCGGGTAATATGCAAATGAAGTTAGATAAAGTGTATTGGAAGATCCCTCACATATCAGTGGCGGACGCAGAACGGTTAATTCTTATGAAGTATATGGAGAAAAGTGTCAACTTGGAAATAGCATTCCGAAGCTGGGAACTTCATGAATACCCTTTACTGCAAAATACACAGCGACATTCATGGCCAATCAAAACATCAACACAGCTGGAGACTCCACGTTTTGTCATCGTTGGATTTCAAACTGACCGCAAAAATAAACATAATAAAAATATGAGTCGATTTGATCATTGTAATTTGACTAATATTAAATTATATTTGAACTCTGAGATATATCCATATGATAATCTGAATCTCAATTTTAATAGTAACCAATGGGCTATGTTATATGAAATGTACACTCAGTTTCAATTGTCTTACTATGAACGACCATGTGAACCTATTTTCACACCACATGAATTTGTAACTTTAGCACCACTTGTTGTCATAGATTGTTCACATCAGAGTGAGACACTGAAATCGGGTAGTGTAGATATAAGGTTAGAATTTGAAACTAATGAAAATGTGCCTGATAATACTGCAGCTTATTGTTTAATATTGCATGATAAAATAATTAATTATAATCCTCTAACTAATTCTGTAAGTAGTCTATAAAGTTTCAATTTTGTATTTATTATTTTTTTTTCTTTTATAAATAAAATAAGTATGAAAATTTATTACTTTTATTCCTCTCACGCACATTCCTAAAACCTTGGTAACACTGCTCATATGCTTTCCAGGAAACCGTTGGCAACACTGCTATGCGGGTACTTAAGCGAGACACTTTGAATATTACAGACACTTGCATTTTGATTAACATGGCGAGTCTTGCTGAGCTCAGTACCAATATTCTCAAAACACTTGATAAAACTGTGAAATTTTTGAATAAATCAGAAGATTATATTCGTTTAATCAAACAAATTAATAAGTTTATTCTATTGATTAATAAAGCTTTGAAAAAGAACAAAACAGTAAATGGAAATTTGTTTCAGTTAGAATCTAACTTAGCACTGTTCAAGTTTTGGCGGGAGAAAATCAAAGAATCAAAACGAGGTGCTGGTCTAACTAAATCAAATTCAAGAAAACTAATTTGGCAGGATTTACAATCATGCTTTGATTGTCGTATACGTACTGGTATGATTGTTAATATAAAATATAAAGATCCTGCTTTATTTTTAAAAAAATGTTTCAGAATATTTTCGAATAAAATAAATCAATCGTTGAAATTATCTCCATTGAAAGTAAATGTTATATTGAGTGCAAATTTTATTATGCCTAAAACAGAAGCAGTAGAAATAAAATCATTTTGTACATCTAATGCAATTATAACTAAAACTACAAATATAAGCGAATGGTATCACGATAATATTGAAGATAAAATATTAACTAAATTATCTGAATTCGCCGAGCGCGATTCCGGTTGGAGTTTATTTGAAATTTTACACTTGAAAATTAATATCAATAAATACATTCCTATTGGAGGCGGCTCATATATTGAACTTCCAACTGATATTAAACAAAAACAAGCTGTTATCAATGTGAAAAATAAAGATGATTATTGTTTCTTGTGGGCCATAGTTTCTGCTTTGTATCCTGCAAATAATAATGTAGACCGAACTTCATCATATCCTCATTTTAGTCAAGTTTTGAAATATGAAGGTCTAGCTTTTCCGTTACAGTTAACAGATGTACCAAAATTTGAAAAATTAAATAATATATCAATTAATGTTTATACTTTAGAAAAAGTATCTAAAACTAAGAATCAGATAGTTCCAATATATTTATCTAAATTTGAATATGGAGAATGTATTCATCTGCTCATGATATACAAAAATGATGATGATGAAGGAAGTGAAGAAATGGAATGTGATAATACAAATGAAATTATCAGAAGTATCAAGGCAAATGTAAATTATCATTTTATGTGGATAAAAAATTTATCTAGGCTTCTAGCAAAACAAATTTCCAAACATAATGGGAAAAATTATTTTTGCGATAGATGTTTAAATCATTTTAAAACAGAGGCTATACTGAGAAAGCATTATTTGGACTGTAAGTTAATAAATGAATGTCGCGTTGAATTACCAACAGAAGAAAATAAATTTTTGAAATTTAAAAACTTCCATCATCAAGATCAAGTACCTTTCGTAATATACGCTGATATAGAATCTATACTACAGAAACAAGTTGAAATTCAAAATAAAAATTCGCAAAAAGTTCATAAACATATTCCATGTAGTATAGCATTCTATTTGAAATGTTCATATGATAATTCACTATCGTTTTTTAAACTAAACAGAAGTCCAAATTGTATTGACTGGTTTTCAAATCAACTTTATAAAATTGCTGAATTTATAAATGAAAGATTTGAAAATCCTGAACCACTAATTATGACAAAAGAACAAGAACTTCAATTTTCAAATGAAAAAATTTGTCATATTTGTAGAAAGCCATTTTTACCATCAGATATTAAAGTTCGCGATCACAGCCATTTTATATCTACGAATAGTTATAGAGGAGCCGCCCACCAGGCGTGTAATTTGAATTTCAAGAAGTCGCATGCCATTCCTGTAGTGTTTCATAATCTTAGTAATTATGATGCTCATTTTATTATAAAAAACATCGCTAACGGATTTCCTGGTCAGGTATCTCTTCTACCAATAAACAAAGAGCGATATATCTCATTCACAAAATATGTAAAAAATACAAAAATTAATTTCAGATTTATAGACTCCTTCCGATTTATGGCTAGTAGTATTGAAAAATTATCATCATATTTGGATGAGAATGAAAAATTAATTACAAGGGAATTTTGTAAAGATGAAATCAAATTTAAATTACTAACTCGAAAGGGTGCATTTCCCTATGAGTATGTTGACTGTTGGAGTAAATTTGAAGAAAGTTGTTTACCAAAATTAGAAAATTTTTTTAGCTCTTTAAAAAATGAAAACATCAGTCAGGACGATTATACGCACGCACTTGATGTTTGGCAGGTATTTGACATAAAAACTCTGGGAGAATATTCAGATCTTTATCTTGCGACAGATGTGCATTTATTAGCGGATGTATTTGAAAGTTTTCGTAAAAATTGTTTCGAAACATATAAATTAGATGCACTGCATTATTATACTGCTCCTGGTTTGGCATTTGACGCAATGTTGAAATTAACTAATATAAAACTTGAGTTATTAACAGATGTTGGAAAACTTTTATTTATTGAAAAAGGTATACGCGGAGGTCTTGTACAAGTTTCAAAACGATATGCAAAAGCAAATAACAAATATATGGGTGAATCTTATGATCCTGAATTTGATGAGAGTTATTTAATGTATTTCGATGTTAATAACTTATACGGAGCCGCAATGTGTCAGTATTTACCTTTTGGAAATTTTGAATGGATTGAACCGTCTGAATTTTATAATATTGATTTAATGAACATGCCTGAAAATACTGAAATAGGATATATATTTGAGGTAGATTTAAATTACCCTGATAGATTACATAAACTTCACAATGATTTACCTCTGTGTCCTGAAAATTTTACTCCGCCAACATCTAAATATTCGAAATTAGTTGCACATTTGTATAACAGAAAAAATTATGTTATTCATTACCAAAATTTGAAACAGTGTATAAGTCTAGGTCTAGAAATTACGTGTGTTCATAGAATTTTAAAATTTAGTCAAAGTCAATGGCTAAAACCTTATATAGATTTAAATACTGATTTAAGAAAAAAATCAAATAATGAGTTTGAAAAAAATTTTTTTAAACTTTTAAACAATGCAGTTTTTGGTAAAACAATGGAAAATGTTAGAAAACATAAGGATGTTAGATTAGTGAATCAATGGGATGGTAGATATGGAGCCAAAGCGCTAATAGCTAAACCAAATTTCCATAGCTGTGCGATTTTAGACGATGATATTATATTAATTGAAATGAGTAAAAAAACAGTAACTTTTAATAAACCTATTTATGTCGGTTTTTCAATTTTGGATATTTCGAAAACATACATTTATGATTTTCATTATAATTATGTGAAACAAAATTTAGGTGCAAGAGCTCAACTTTGTTACACTGATACAGACAGTTTAATTTATTTGTTTAAAAATGTAGATATTTACGAAATTATGAAAAGAGATATTCACAAGTTTGACACGTCTGATTATTTAATCGATAATGTTTATAACATGCCCTTAGTGAATAAAAAAGTACTTGGCTTGATGAAAGATGAAAATAATGGTAATATCATGAGTGAGTTTATAGGTCTACGAGCAAAAATGTATGCTTACAAGACACTTATTTCAAATACATATAAAGTAAGTAAAAAAGCTAAAGGTGTTACAAAAGCTACAGTAAATTCTATAAATTTTGACGATTATTATAGATGTCTTTTTAATAACGAGTCTGTAACAAAATCACAGACTTTAATTACATCCAAAAATCATGAAGTATTTACAATTAAACAAAATAAGTTGGCTTTATGCGCGAAAGATGACAAACGAATAGTTAACAATATTTTTACAAGCACATATTCACATGGTTACAACTTCGTGGTGGCTGGAAATCAGATGGAATTTTAAGAGAACTTGAAATGCACTATTATATTTTGAAATATGTATGTATATATGAATAAAGTTATTTATGTGTAATCTTGTGTTTTATTTTCCTAATATCCTTTCCTTTTCTTCGCAATTAGGATGCATATAGGTTATTTATACTTTATGACACTTATAAATTTTGTTTGTTTGTGAGTCATTGTCACGGTTTATGAATAACAATTAAAAATCCTCACGCTTGCTAAAGTGAATGTAAAAATTGGGGTACATAAATTTATAAACATTCATGACTTACATCCAACAACATATGGTAAAAATGCGGGTTAAACGGTTTGCTAATTCCTGTGCAATTGAGGGTTTAATTAATTAGGGTGCATGAATATGATGAGTCATCTTTTGAAGTCCAGACACACGTGTTAATTAATAAGTATAACCAATGCTGGTTGGGGTGCATAAATTAAAATTCAAAAATCAATACTAACAAAAACGTCTTCAAGCCTATGTCTCAAGATTCAACCAACGTCTTCAGCCAACGCCTTCAGCCAACGTCAGTCAACGTCTATGTCTCAAGATTCAACCAACGTCTTCAGCCAACACCTTCAGCCAACGTCAGTCAACGTCTTCGCGGGCTGCCGCGGCGGCCGGTCCGCACCACCCTCCCCAACGCAACCATTGAACTCCCCCTCCCGTCTTACCCCTTGAACTCTATACCCCCCTCAGATACCACCCCTTGATCCCGTACTCTCCTTGCTCTACTACTGTGATTGTAAAAATCTGCGCGGAAAAGCGTGATTTTGACTTATTCCAAAGTGTGTAAAACTGCAAATAGCACTCTAAAAACACGAAATATGATGTATTTGGTGCTAGATTCTGCCATATAACGCACTTTTGAAGCAAAATCTTGCTTCTGAGCAGATTGACAGAGCCAAACATTCCTCAACGAGACTCAGAAAAAACGCCGATAACTTGCTGGAAACGCAGAATTATGTGCATTTGAGGACGGATTCATGCGTATTATGTTGTATTGGATAGATTAATGTGATTTGCGATACTTTGATACTGCTCAGAATGTGGCAATTTTGACTTATTTCAAACTTCATATAACTGCAGATAGCGCTCTGAAAACACGAAATATGATGTTTTTGTTAATAGATTCATACATATTATGAGGTCCTGAATAGGAATATGAACTTTTTGATTGTGAAAATCTGCGCGGAAAAGCGTGATTCCGACTTATTCCAAAAATTGTAAAACTGCAAATGACACTCTAAAAACACGAAATATGATGTATTTGATGCTAGATTCTGCCATATAACGCACTTTTGAAGCAAAATCTCGCTTCTGAGCGGATTCACAGAGTCAAAAAATTCTCAACGAGACTCAGAAAAAACACCGATAACTTGCTGGAAACGCAAAATTTTGTGCATTCGGGGATGGATTAATGCCTATCATGTTGTATTGGATAGATTTATGTGATTTGCGATACTTTGAAACTGCTCAGAATGTTGTAATTTTGACTTATTTCAAACTTCATATAACTGCAGATAGCGCTCTGAAAACACAAAATATGATGTTTTTTTCGATAGATTCATACATATTATGAGGTCCTGAATAGGAATATGAACTTTTTGATTGTGAGAACCGGCGCAGAAATCGTGATTTCAACTTAGTCCAAAGTTTGTAAAACTGCAAATAGCACTCTGAAAACACGAAATATGATGTAGTTGGTGCTAGATTCTGCCATATAACGCACTTTTGAAGCAAAATTTTGCTTCTGAGCAGATATACAGAGTCAAAAATTCCCGAACGAGACTCAGTAAAAACGCCGATATCTTGCTAGAAACGCAAAATTATGTGCATTTGAGGACGGATTCATGCGTATTATGTTTATTGGATAGATTCATGTGATTCGCGATACTTCGAAACTGCTCAGAATGTGGTTATTTAGACTTATTTCAAACTTCATATAACTGCAGTTAGCGCTCTGAAAACACAAACTATGATGTTCTTGTCAATAGTTTCATACATACAATGAGGTCCTGAATAGGAATATGAACTTTTTGATTGTGTAAATCTGCGCGGGAAAGCGTGATTTCGACTTATTCCAAAGTTTGTAAAACTGCAAATAGCACTCTAAAAACACGAAATATGATGTATTTGGTGCTAGATTCTGCCATATAACGCACTTTTAAAGCAAAATCTTGCCTCTGAGCAGATTTACTGAGTCCAAACTTTCTCAACGAGACTCAGAAAAAACGCTGATGACTTGCTGGAAACGCGAAATTATGTGCATTTGAGGACGGATTCATGCGTATTATGTTGTATTGGATAGATTTATGTGATTTGCGATACTTTGCAACTGCTCAGATTGTGGTAATTTTGACTTATTTCAAACTTCATATAACTGCAGATAGCGCTCTGAAAACACGGAATATGATGGTTTTGTTGATAGATTCATACATACTATGAGGTCCTGAATAGGAATATGAACTTTTTGATTGTGAAAATCTGCGCGGAGAAGCGTGATTTCGACTTATTCCAAAGTTTGTAAAACTGCGAATAGCACTCTAAAAACACGAAATATGATGTATTTGGTGCTAGATTCTGCCATATAACGCACATTCGAAGAAAAATCTTGCTTCTGAGCAGATTTACAGAGTCAAAAATTTCTCAACGAGACTCAGAAAGAACGCAGATAACTTGCTGGAAACGCAAAATTTTGTGCATTCAAGGACGGATTCATGCGTATTATGTTGTATTGGATAGATTTATGTGATTTGCGATACTTTGCAACTGCTCAGAATGTGGTAATTTTGACTTATTTCAAACTCCATATAACTGCAGATAGCGCTTTGAAAACACGAAATATGATGGTTTTGTTGATAGATTCATACATATTATGAGGTCTTGAATAGGAATATGAACTTTTAGATTGTGAAAATTGGCGCATAAAAGCGTGATTTCGACTTATTCCAAAGTTTGTAAAACTGCAAATAGCACTCTAAAAACACGATATATGATGTATTTGGTGCAAGATTCTGCCATATAACGCACTTTTAAAGCAAAATCTTGCTTCTGAGCAAATTTACAGAGTCAAAAATTTCTCAGAAAAAACGCCGATAACTTGCTGGGAACGCAAAACTTTGTGCATTTGAGGACTGATTCATGCGTATCATGTTTTATTGGATAGATTTATGTGATTTGCGATACTTTGAAACTGCTCAGAATGTGGTAATTTTGACTTACTTCAAACTTCATATAACTGCAGATAGCGCTCTGAAAACACGGAATATGATGTTTTTTTCAATAGATTCATACATATCATGAGTTCCTGGATAGGAATATGAACTTTTTGATTGTGAGAACCGGCGCGGAAAAGCGTGATTTCGACTTACTCCAAAGTTTGTAAAACTGCAAATAGCACTCTAAAAACACAAAATATTATGTATTTGGTACTGGATTTTACCATATAACACACTTTTGGAGCAAAATCTTGCTTCTGAGCAGATTTACAGAGTCAAAAATTTCTCAACGAGACTCAGAAAAAACGCCGATAACTTGCTGGAAACGCAAAATTTTGTGCATTTGAGGACAGATTCATGCGTATTATGTTGTATTGGATAGATTTATGTGATTTGCGAACTGCTCAGAATGTGGTAATTTTGACTTATTTTGAACTCCATATAACTGCAGATAGCGCTCTGAAAACACAAACTATGATGTTCTTGTCAATAGATTCATACATACAATGAGGTCCTGAATAGGAATATGAACTTTTTGATTGTGAAAATCTGCGCGGGAAAGCGTGATTTCGACTTATTCCAAAGTTTGTAAAACTGCAAATAGCACTCTAAAAACACAAAATATGATGTATTTGGTGCTAGATTCTGCCATATAACGCACTTTTGAAGCAAAATCTTGCTTCTGAGCGAATTAACAGAGTCCAAAATTTCTCAACGGGACTCAGAAAAAACGCCGACGACTTGCTGGAAACGCAAAATTATGTGCATTTGAGGACGGATTCATGCGTATTATGTTGTATTGGATAGATTTATGCGATTTGCGATACTTTGAAACTGCTCAGAATGTGGTAATTTTGACTCATTTCAAACTCCATATAACTGCAGATAGCGCTCTGAAAACACGAAATATCATGTTTTTGTCAATAGATTCATACATATTAGGAGGTCTTGAATAGAGATATGAACTTTTTGATTGTGGAAATCTGCGCGGAAAAGCGTGATTTCGACTTATTCCAAAGTTTGTAAAACTGCGAATAGCACTCTCAAAACACGATATATGATGTATTTGGCGCTAGATTCTGCCATATAACGCACTTTTGAAGCAAAATCTTGCTTCTGAGCAGATTTACAGAGTCAGAAATTTCTCAACGAGACTCAGAAAAGACGCCGATAACTTGCTGGAAACGCAAAATTTTGTGCATTTAAGGACGGATTCATGCGTATCATGTTGCATTGGATAGATTTATGTGATTTGCGATACTTTGAATCTGCTCAGAATGTGGTAATTTTGACTTATTCCAAACATCATATAACTGCAGATAGCGCTCTGAAAACACGGAATATGATGTTTTTTCAATAGATTCATACATATTATGAGGTCCTGAATAGGAATATGAACTTTTTGATCGTGAGAACCGGCGCGGAAAAGCGTGATTTCGACTTATTCCAAAGTTTGTAAAACTGCAAATAGCACTCTAAAAACACGAAATATGATGTATTTGGTGCTAGATTTTGCCATATAACGCACTTTTGGAGCAAAATCTTGCTTCTGAGCAGATTTACAGAGTCAAAAATTTCTCAACGAGACTCAGAAAGAACGCAGATAACTTGCTGGAAACGCAAAATTTTGTGCATTCAAGGACGGATCCATGCGTATTATGTTGTATTGGATAGATTTATGTGATTTGCGATACTTTGAAACTGCTCAGAATGTGGTAATTCTGACTTATTTCAAACTTCATATAACTGCAGATAGCGCTCTGAAAACACGGAATATGATGGTTTTGTTGATAGATTCATACATATCATAAGGTCCTGAATAGGAATATGAACTTTTTGATCGTGAAAATCTGCGCGGAGAAGCGTGATTTCGACTTATTCCAAAGTTTGTAAAACTGCGAATAGCACTCTAAAAACACGAAATATGATGTATTTGGTGCTAGATTCTGCCATATAACGCACTTTTGAAGTAAAATCTTGCTTCTGAGCAGATTTACAGAGTCAAAAATATCTCTACGAGACTCAGAAGAAACGCCGATAACTTGCTGCAACGCAAAATTATGTGCATTTGAGGACGGATCCATGCGTATTATGTTGTATTGAATAGATTTATGTGATTTGCGGTACTTTGAAACTGCTCAGAATGTGGTAATTTTGACTTATTTCAAAATCCATATAACCGCAGATAGCGCTGTGTAAACACGAAATATGATGTTTTTGTCGATAGATTCATACATACTATGAGGTTTTGAATAGGGATATGAACTTTTTGATTATGAAAATCTGCGCGGAAAAGCGTGATTGCGACTTATTCCAAAGTTTGTAAAACTGCGAATAGCACTCTAAAAACACGAGATATGATGTATTTGGCGCTAGATTCTGCCACATAACGCACTTTTGAAGCCAAATCATGCTTCTGAAGAGATTTACATAGTCAAAAATTTCTCAACGAGACTCAGAGAAAACGCCGATAACTTGCTGGAAACGCAAAATTTTGTGCATTTGAGGACAGATTCATGCGTATTATGTCGTATTGGATAGATTTATGTGATTTGCGATACTTTGGAACTGCTCAGAATGTGGTAATTTTGACTTATTTCAAACTTCATATAACTGCAGATAGCGCTCTGAAAACACGAAATATGATGTTTTTGTCAATAGATTCATACATATTATGAGATCCTGAATAGGAATATGAACTTTCTGATTGTGAAAATGTGCGCGGAAGAGCGTGATTTCGACTTATTCCAAAGTTTGAGAAACTGCAATGAGCACTCTAAAAACACGAAATATGTTGTATTTGGTGCTAGATTCTGCCATATAACGCATTTTTAAAGCAAAATCTTGCTTCTGAGCAGATTAACAGAGTCAAAAATTTCTCAACGAGACTCAGAAAAAACGCCAAAAACTTGCTGGAAACGCAAAATTTTGTGCATTTGAGGACGGTTTTATGCGTATTATGTTGTATTGGATAGATTTATGTGATTTGCGATACTTTGAAACTGCTCAGAATGTGGTAATTTTGACTTATTTCAAACTTCATATAACTGCAGATAGCGCTCTGAAAACACGGAATATGATGTTTTTGTCAAGAGATTCATACATAATATGAGGTCCTGAATCGGGATATGAACTTTTTGAATGTGAAAATCTGCGCGGAAAAGCGTGATTTCGACTTGTTCCAAAGTTTGTAAAACTGAAAATAGCACTCTAAAAACACGAAATATGATGTATTTGGTGCTAGATTCTGCCATATAACGCACTTTTGAAGCAAAATCTTGCTTCTAAGCAGATTTACAGAGTCAAAAATTTCTCAACGAGACTCAGAGAAAACGCCGATAACTTGCTGGAAACGCAAAATTTTGTGCATTTGAGGACAGATTCATGCGTATTATGTCGTATTGGATAGATTTATGTGATTTGCGATACTTTGGAACTGCTCAGAGTGTGGTAATTTTGACTTATTTCAAACTTCATATAACTGAAGATAGCGCTCTGAAAACACGGAATATGATGTTTTTGTCAATAGATTCATACATATTATGAGGTCCTGAATCGGGATATGAACTTTTTGAATGTGTAAATTTGCGCGGAAAAGCGTGATTTCGACTTATTCCAAAGTTTGTAAAACTGCAAATAGCACTCTAAAAACACGGAATATGATGTATTTGGTGCTAGATTGTGCCATATAACGCACTTTTGAAGCAAAATCTTGCTTCTGAGCAGATTTACAGAGTCAAAAATTTCTTAACGAGGCTCAGAAAAAACGCCGATTACTTGCTGGAAACGCAAAATTTTGTGCATTTGGGGATGGATTCATGCGTATTATGTTGTATTGGATAGATTTATGTGATTCGCGATACTTTGAAACTGCTCAGAATGTGGTAATTTTGACTTATTCCAAACTTCATATAACTGCAGATAGCGCTCTGAAAACACGAAATATGATGATTTTGTTGATAGATTCATACATATTATGAGGTCCTGAATAGGAATATGAACTTTTTGATTGTGAAAATCTGCGCGGAGAAGCGTGATTTCGACTTATTCCAAAGTTTATAAAACTGCAAATAGCACCCTAAAAACACGAAATGTGATGTATTTGGTGCTAGATTCTGCTATATAACGCACTTTTGAAGTAAAATCTTGCTTGTGAGCAGATTTACGGAGTCAAAAATTTCTCAACGACACTCAGAAAAAACGCCGACAACTTGCTGGAAACTGAAAATTATGTGCATTTGAGGACGGATCATGCGTATTATGTTGTATTGGATAGATTTATGTGATTTGCGATACTTTGAAACTGCTCAGAATGTGGCAATTTTGACTTATTTCAAACTCCATATAACTGCAGATAGCGCTGTGTAAACACGAAATATGATGTTTTTGTCGATAGATTCATACATACTATGAGGTTTTGAATAGGGATATGAACTTTTTGATTATGAAAATCTGCGCGGAAAAGCGTGATTGCGACTTATTCCAAAGTTTGTAAAACTGCGAATAGCACTCTAAAAACACGAGATATGATGTATTTGGCGCTAGATTCTGCCACATAACGCACTTTTGAAGCCAAATCATGCTTCTGAAGAGATTTACATAGTCAAAAATTTCTCAACGAGACTCAGAGAAAACGCCGATAACTTGCTGGAAACGCAAAATTTTGTGCATTTGAGGACAGATTCATGCGTATTATGTCGTATTGGATAGATTTATGTGATTTGCGATACTTTGGAACTGCTCAGAATGTGGTAATTTTGACTTATTTCAAACTTCATATAACTGCAGATAGCGCTCTGAAAACACGAAATATGATGTTTTTGTCAATAGATTCATACATATTATGAGATCCTGAATAGGAATATGAACTTTCTGATTGTGAAAATGTGCGCGGAAGAGCGTGATTTCGACTTATTCCAAAGTTTGAGAAACTGCAATGAGCACTCTAAAAACACGAAATATGTTGTATTTGGTGCTAGATTCTGCCATATAACGCATTTTTAAAGCAAAATCTTGCTTCTGAGCAGATTAACAGAGTCAAAAATTTCTCAACGAGACTCAGAAAAAACGCCAAAAACTTGCTGGAAACGCAAAATTTTGTGCATTTGAGGACGGTTTTATGCGTATTATGTTGTATTGGATAGATTTATGTGATTTGCGATACTTTGAAACTGCTCAGAATGTGGTAATTTTGACTTATTTCAAACTTCATATAACTGCAGATAGCGCTCTGAAAACACGGAATATGATGTTTTTGTCAAGAGATTCATACATAATATGAGGTCCTGAATCGGGATATGAACTTTTTGAATGTGAAAATCTGCGCGGAAAAGCGTGATTTCGACTTGTTCCAAAGTTTGTAAAACTGAAAATAGCACTCTAAAAACACGAAATATGATGTATTTGGTGCTAGATTCTGCCATATAACGCACTTTTGAAGCAAAATCTTGCTTCTAAGCAGATTTACAGAGTCAAAAATTTCTCAACGAGACTCAGAGAAAACGCCGATAACTTGCTGGAAACGCAAAATTTTGTGCATTTGAGGACAGATTCATGCGTATTATGTCGTATTGGATAGATTTATGTGATTTGCGATACTTTGGAACTGCTCAGAGTGTGGTAATTTTGACTTATTTCAAACTTCATATAACTGAAGATAGCGCTCTGAAAACACGGAATATGATGTTTTTGTCAATAGATTCATACATATTATGAGGTCCTGAATCGGGATATGAACTTTTTGAATGTGTAAATTTGCGCGGAAAAGCGTGATTTCGACTTATTCCAAAGTTTGTAAAACTGCAAATAGCACTCTGAAAACACGAAATATGATGTATTTGGTGCTAGATTCTGCCATATAACGCACTTTTGAAGCAAAATCTTGCTTCTGAGCAGATTTACAGAGTCAAAAATTTCTTAACGAGGCTCAGAAAAAACGCCGATTACTTGCTGGAAACGCAAAATTTTGTGCATTTGGGATGGATTCATGCGTATTATGTTGTATTGGATAGATTTATGTGATTCGCGATACTTTGAAACTGCTCAGAATGTGGTAATTTTGACTTATTCCAAACTTCATATAACTGCAGATAGCGCTCTGAAAACACGAAATATGATGATTTTGTTGATAGATTCATACATATTATGAGGTCCTGAATAGGAATATGAACTTTTTGATTGTGAAAATCTGCGCGGAGAAGCGTGATTTCGACTTATTCCAAAGTTTATAAAACTGCAAATAGCACCCTAAAAACACGAAATGTGATGTATTTGGTGCTAGATTCTGCTATATAACGCACTTTTGAAGTAAAATCTTGCTTGTGAGCAGATTTACGGAGTCAAAAATTTCTCAACGACACTCAGAAAAAACGCCGACAACTTGCTGGAAACTGAAAATTATGTGCATTTGAGGACGGATCATGCGTATTATGTTGTATTGGATAGATTTATGTGATTTGCGATACTTTGAAACTGCTCAGAATGTGGCAATTTTGACTTATTTCAAACTCCATATAACTGCAGATAGCGCTCTGAAAACACGGAATATGATGTTTTTGTCAATAGATTCATACATATTATGAGGTCCTGAATAGGGATATGAACTTTTTGATTGTGGAAATCTGCGCGGAAAAGCGTGATTTCGACTTATTCCAAAGTTTGTAAAACTGCAAATAGCACTCTAAAAGTACGAGATATGATGTATTTGGCGCTAGATTCTGCCATATAACGCACTTTTGAAGCAAAATCTTGCTTCTGAGCAGATTCACAGAGTCAGAAATTTCTCAACGAGACTCAGAAAAGACGCCGATAACTTGCTGGAAACGCAAAATTTTGTGCATTTAAGGACGGATTCATGCGTATCATGTTGCATTGGATAGATTTATGTGATTTGCGATACTTTGAATCTGCTCAGAATGTGGTAATTTTGACTTATTTCAAACATCATATAACTGCAGATAGCGCTCTGAAAACACGGAATATGATGTTTTTTCAATAGATTCATACATATTATGAGGTCCTGAATAGGAATATGAACTTTTTGATCGTGAGAACCGGCGCGGAAAAGCGTGATTTCGACTTATTCCAAAGTTTGTAAAACTGCAAATAGCACTCTAAAAACACGAAATATGATGTATTTGGTGCTAGATTTTGCCATATAACGCACTTTTGGAGCAAAATCTTGCTTCTGAGCAGATTTACAGAGTCAAAAATTTCTCAACGAGACTCAGAAAGAACGCAGATAACTTGCTGGAAACGCAAAATTTTGTGCATTCAAGGACGGATTCATGCGTATTATGTTGTATTGGATAGATTTATGTGATTTGCGATACTTTGCAACTGCTCAGAATGTGGTAATTTTGACTTATTTCAAAACTCCATATAACTGCAGATAGCGCTTTGAAAACACGAAATATGATGGTTTTGTTGATAGATTCATACATATTATGAGGTCTTGAATAGGAATATGAACTTTTAGATTGTGAAAATTGGCGCATAAAAGCGTGATTTCGACTTATTCCAAAGTTTGTAAAACTGCAAATAGCACTCTAAAAACACGATATATGATGTATTTGGTGCTAGATTCTGCCATTTAACGAACTTTTGAAGCAAAATCTTGCTACTGAGCAGATTTACATGGTCAAAAATTTCTCAACGAGACTCAGCAAAAACGCCGATAACTTGCTGGCAACGCAAAATTTTGTGCATTTGAGGACGGATTCATGCGTATCATGTTGTAT
>CAXDIG010000122.1:0-21832 GCA_963989225.1 Dromius quadrimaculatus
ATTGCTGATAGCGCTCTGAGAACACGAAATACGTCGTTTTTGTCGATGGATTCATACATATTATGAGGTCCTGGATAGGAATATGAACTTTTTGATTGTGAAAATCTGCGCGGAAAAGCGTGATCTTGACTTATTCCAAAGTTTGTAAAACTGCAAATAGCACTCTAAAAACACATAATATGATGTATTTGGTGCTAGATTCTGCAATATAACGCATTTTTGAAGCAAGATCTTGCTTCTGAGCTGATTTACAAAATCAAAAATTTCGCAACGAGACTCAGAAAAAACGCTGATAACCCGCTGGAAACGCAAAATTTTGTGCATCTGAGGACGGATTCATGCGTATTATGTTGTATTGGATAGATTTATGTGATTTGCGATACTTTAAAAGTGCTCAGATTGTGGTGATTCTGACTTATTTTAAACTTCACATAACTGCAGATAGCGCTTTGAAAACACGAGATACGATGTTTTTGTCCATGGATTCATACATATTATGAGGTCCTGGATAGGAATATGAACTATTTGATTGTGAAAATATGCGCGGAAAAAGCGTGATCTCGGCTTATTCCAAAGTTTGTAAAACTGCAAATAGCACTCTAAAAACACGAAATATGATGTATTTGGTGCTAGATTCTGCCATATAACGCATTTTTGAAGCAAAATCCTGCTTCTGAGCAGATTTACCGAATCAAAAATTTCTCAACGAGACTCAGAAAAAACGCTGATAACTCGCTGGGAACGCAAAATTCTGTGCATTTGAGGACGGATCCATGCGTATTATGTTGTATTGGATAGATCCATGTGATTTGCGATACTTTGAAACTGCTCAGAATGTGGTAATTTTGACTTATTTTAAACTTCATATAACTGCAGATAGCGCTCTGAAAACACGAGATACGATGTTTTTGTCGATGGATTCATACATATTATGAGGTCCTGGATAGGAATATGAACTTTTTGATAGTGAAAATCTGCGCGGAAAAGCGTTTTCTCGACTTATTCCAAAGTTTGTAAAACTGCATATAGCACTCTAAAAACACGGAATATGATGTATTTGGTGCTAGATTCTGCCATATAACGCATTTTTGAAGCAAAATCTTGCTTCTGAGCAGATTCACAGAATCTAAAATTTCTCAACGAGACTCAGAAAAAAACGCTGATAACTCGCTGAAAACGCAAAAATTTTTGCATTTGAGGACGGACTCATGCGTATTATGTTATATTGGATAGATTTATGTGATTTGCGATACTTTGAAACTGCTCAGAATGTGGTAATTTTGACTTATTTCAAACTTCATATAACTGCAGATAGCGCTCTGAAAACACGGAATACGATGTTTTTGTCGATGGATTCATACATATTATACGGTCCTGGATAGGAATATGAACTTTTTGATCGAGAGAATCTGCGCGGAAAAGCGTGATCTCGACTTATTCCAAAGTTTGTAAAACTGCAAATAGCACTCTCAAAACACGGAATATGATTTATTTGGTGCTAGATCCTGCCATATAACGCATTTTTAAAGCAAAATCTTGCTTCTGAGCAGATTTACAGAATCAAAAATTTCGCAACGAGACTCAGAGAAAAACGCTGATAACTCGCTGGAAACGCAAAATTTTGTGCATTTGAGGACGGATTCATGCGTATTATGTTGTATTGGATAGATTTATGTGATTTGCGATACTTTGAAACTGCTCAGAATGTGGTAATTTTTACTTATTTTAAACTTCATATAACTGCAGATAGCGCTCTGAAAACACGAGATACGATGTTTTTGTTCGTGGATTCATACATATTATGAGGTCCTGGATAGGAATATGAACTTTTTGATTGTGAAAATCTGCGCGGATAAGCGTTTCCTCGACTTATTCCAAAGTTTGTAAAACTGCAAATAGCACTCTAAAAACATGAAATATGATGTATTTGGTGTCAAATTCTGCCATATAACGCATTTTTGAAGCAAAATCTTGCTTCTGAGCAGATTTACAGAATCAAAAATTTCTCAACGAGACTCAGAAAAAAACGCTGATAACTCGCTGGAAACGCAGTAATTTCTGCATTTGGGGACGGATTCATGCGTATTATGTTTCATTGGATAGATTTATGTGATTTGCGATACTTGGAAACTGCTCAGAATGTGGTGATTTTTACTTATTTTAAACTTCATATAACTGCAGATAGCGCTCTGAAAACACGAGATACGATGTTTTTGTTCATGGATTCATACATATTATGAGGTCCTGGATAGGAATATGAACTTTTTGATTGTGAAAATCTGCGCGGATAAGCGTTTCCTCGACTTATTCCAAAGTTTGTAAAACTGCAAATAGCACTCTAAAAACATGAAATATGATGTATTTGGTGTCAAATTCTGCCATATAACGCATTTTTGAAGCAAAATCTTGCTTCTGAGCAGATTTACAGAATCAAAAATTTCTCAACGAGACTCAGAAAAAACGCTGATAACTCGCTGGAAACGCAGAAATTTCTGCATTTGGGGACGGATTCATGCGTATTATGTTTCATTGGATAGATTTTCGTGATTTGCGATACTTGGAAACTGCTCAGAATGTGGTAATTTTGACTTATTTTAAACTTCATTTAACTGCAGATAGCGCTCTGAAAACACGAGGTACGATATTTTTGTTCATGGATTCATACATATTATGAGGTCCTGGATAGGAATATGAACTTTTTGATTGTGGAAATCTGCGCGGAGAAGCGTTTTCTCGACTTATTCGAAAGTTTGTAAAACTGCAAATAGCACTCTAAAAACACAAAATATGATGTATTTGGTGTCAAATTCTGCCATATAACGCATTTTTGAAGCAAAATCTTACTTCTGAGCAGATTTACAAAATCAAAAAATTTCGCAACGAGACTCAGAAAAAACGCTGATAGCTCGCTGGGAACGCAAAATTTTGTGCATTTGAGGATGGATTCATGCGCATTATGTTGTATTGGATAGATTCATGTGATTTGCGATACTTTGAAAGTGCTCAGAATGTGGTAATTTTGACTTATTTTAAACTTCAAATAACTGCAGATAGCGCTCTGAGAACACGAGACACGATGTTTTTGTCCATGGATTCATACATATTATGAGGTGCTGGATAGGAATATGAACTTTTTGATTTTGAAAATCTGCGCGGAAAAGCGTGATCTCGGCTCATTCCAAAGTTTGTAAAACTGCAAATAGCACTCTAAAAACACAAAATATGATGTATTTTGTGCTAGATTCTGCCATATAACGCATCTTTGAAGCAAAATCTTGCTTCTGAGCAGATTTACAGAATCAAAAATTTCTCAGCGAGACTCAGAAAAAACGCTGATAACTCGCTGGGAACGCAAAATTCTGTGCATTTGAGGACGGATTCATGCGTATTATGTTGTATTGGATAGATCCATGTGATTTGCGATACTTTGAAAGTGCTCAGAATGTGGTAATTTTGACTTATTTTAAACTTCAAATAACTGCAGATAGCGCTCTGAGAACACAAAATACGATGTTTTTTGTCGATGGATTCATACATATTATGAGGTCCTGGATAGGAATATGAACTTTTAAATTGTGAAAATCTGCGCGAAAAAGCGTTTTCTCGACTCATTCCTAAGTTTGTAAAACTGCAAATAGCACTCTAAAAACACAAAATATGATGTATTTGGTGTCAAATTCTGCCATATAACGCATTTTTGAAGCAAAATCTTTCTTCTGAGCAGATTTACAGAATCAAAAATTTCTCAACTAGACTCAGAAAAAACGCTGATAACTCGCTGGAAACGCAAAAATTTTTGCATTTGAGGACGGATTCATGCGTATTATGTTATATTGGATAGATTTATGTGATTTGCGATACTTTGAAACTGCTCAGAATGTGGTAATTTTGACTTATTTTAAACTTCATATAACTGCAGATAGCGCTCTGAAAACACGAGATACGATGATTTTGTCCATGGATTCATACATATCATGAGATCCTGAATAGGAATATGTACTTTTTGATTGTGAAAATCTGCGCGGATAAGCGTTTTCTGGACTTATTCCAAAGTTTGTAAAACTGCAAATAGCACTCTAAAAACACGGAATAAGATGTATTTGGTGTCAAATTCTGCCATATAACGCATTTTTGGAGCAAAATCTTGCTTCTGAGCAGATTTACTGAATCAAAAATTCCTCAACGAGACTCAGAAAAAACGCTGATAACTCGCTGGGAACGCAAAATTCTGTGCATTTGAGGACGTATTCATGCGAATTATGTTGTATTGGATAGATCTATGTGATTTGCGATACTTTGAAACTGCTCAGAATGTGGTAAATTTGACTTATTTCAAACTTCATATATCTGCAGATAGCGCTCTGAATACACGAGATACGATGTTTTTGTCGATGGATTCATACATAATATGAGGTCCTGAATAGGAATATGAACTTTTTGTTTGTGAAAATCTGCGCGGAAAAGCGTGATCTCGACTTATTCCAAAGTTTGTAAAACTGCAAATAGCACTCTAAGAACACGAAATATGATGTATATGGTGCTAAATTTTGCCATATAACGCATTTTTGAAGCAAAATCTTGCTTCTGAGCAGATTTATATATATATATATATATATATATATATATATATATATATATATATATATATATATATATATATATATATATATATATATATATATATATATATATATATATATATATATATAGTCGGTTCCTCTTCTACCTTCCTGAGGTGTCGAGGTTAAATTCCTTCCAAATTTCTTCAGTCGTATTTTTTCCTTTCAATATCTTGTGTATTGCATCGTCCCATTTCTTTTGTGGCCTTCCTCTGCTCCTTTTACCTATTGTGTTTGATTTTCATATTTTTTTGGCCTGTCTGGTCTCTGGTAGTCTTATTAGATGTCCCAACCACTGAAGTTGCTTACTCTTTACATATTGTTGTGCTGATCTTATATCAAGATTTCTTCTTATATCTTCATTTCTCTTTCTATCCAGTCTTGTTACACCTTCTATACTTCTCAAACATTTCATTTCCATCATTTGTATCTTGCTGTTTTGGCTTTGATTCAGGACCCATGATTCGCTTCCATAAATTAAAATTGGCAGGAGTATTGTCTTATAAGTCGTTAGTTTTGTTTTTTTTTACTTATATTTTTATGTTTAAACACTGCTACTCTAAGCATATGATAGACTTTCGATGTTGCTAGTACTCTGCTGTTAATTTCTTCTGTATACCTTCCATTGCTTTCTATTATGCTACCCAGATATTTGTATCTTTTAACTTGTTCTATTTTTGTGTCACCCAATTTAATTTCCAATTCTTTTCCTTCCTTCGATATTGTCATTACTTTCGTCTTGTTGATATTTATTTTCATATTTGCTTTAGATAATTCTTCATTCAGATGTTCAAGTTTTCTTGGAGTTGTCCTTCTTTGCTGCCAAAAATTGCCATGTCATCTGCAAACAAACATTCCGTTACGGTAACATTCTTGAGATTCAGGTATCCCACACTTGTCTTTTTCGTTCTTAAGTTTACTTGCTTAGTAATTTCGTCCATATATATTATTAATAGAAGAGGACTCAGGTTACCTCCTTGTTTCACACCTTGCGTTGTTATAAATTCCTTTGATATGCAGTTTCCCGTTCTTATATAATTTCTGCTTATCGTATGAATACTTTTGATTGCTTGTAATAACTTATTTCCAGCATTTCTTCTTTTCAATATGTCTCAAAGCAATTCTCTGTTCACTTTGTCGAAAGCTTTCTCCAAGTCAATAAAGCATATATCAAGTTCTTTATTGAATTCAAGAGTTCTCTCAATTAACTGTCTGATGCTAAAAATGTGGTCTTGTGTGCAGTAGCCCTTTCTGAATCCACTTTGCGATCCAGTAATATTTTTTTCTAGTTTGGTTCGTAGTTTGTTTTCCAATATAGCCTCGTATACTTTGGCCGTTGTACAGAGCAAGGAAATTCCTCGATAATTTTCACATGTTCTATTATCGCCTTTCTTATAGAGTGGCAAGATTATAGTTTTTTCCCAATCTTTCGGCATAGGTTGTCCATTCCATATTTTCTCAATTAGAGTGTGCAGCATTTTTGCGCCTGAAGGTCCTAAGAATTTAATTTGTTTTGGTTTGATATTATCGTAACCTGCCGCTTTACCAATTTTAATCTTCTTCATTGCTTCTGTTATATCTTGTAATGTTATCTCTTCTTCATCTTCCATGTATCCATCTTCATTAGAGTGTGTTATATTTACTGTGCTATTTTGAACCTCTAATAATTCCTCAAAGTATTCTTTTCATCTCTCCATGATGTCCTCGTCTTTTGTCAGTATTAATCCATTTTTGTCTTTGATTTGTTTCAGTGGTATTTCTTCTTGCTTTCTCAGGTTTTTAGTTACTTTATGAAATAATTTTTTATTCTCTTCATAATTGCTTTCTATTTGTTTACCAAATTCTTCCCACTCCTGTTTCTTCGCGTTTTGTACAATTTCTTTAACCTTTTTTCTCTGTTCTTTATATTTATCGTAATTCTGTTGGTTTGAATTGTTCAAGTAGTCTTTCCACCTTTGTTTCTTCGTTTTAATTTCTTCTTTTATATTTTCATTCCACCAGTGTGTGGTTTTCCTGGCTGCTCTCGTTGTATTCTTTTTTCCGCATGTTTCTCCTGCTGCTTCATTAAGTATTTTCTTAAAGCTGCTCCACAGGTCCTCTGTTCCAAGTTCTTTGTAATTTTCCAGCTCCAAAATTTTCTCTTCAATCTTTTGTTGATATTCCTCTCTGTATTTTTCTTCTTTAAGTTTATATATTTTTATTGTTGCTTCTCCTTTTCTAGTCTTTTCTTGTTCTTTGCATTCCTCATTTTTTCTCTTGACCTTTATTTCCATTTCCAGTAAGTAATGGTCACTTCCTATCTCGTAGCTTCTTTTTACTCTTATATCTTTGATTCTATGTTTATAGTTTTTATTAATTAGAATGTAATCAATTATAGATTTTCCACTCCTGCTTTTGACTTCCCTTGTATATTTATGTATGTTCTTGTGGGAGAAAAATGTGTTGGTTATCAGTAAATCATTAACTATACAGAAATCTATTAATCTATTTCCATTGTTATTTCTCGTTGGTTCTCCATTCTTGCCCATTATGCTCTCAATGCCTTCATTATTATTTCCCACCCGTGCATTGAAGTCCCCATAAGTATAAGTGGTTCCGATTCCTTCTCTAAAATTTGTTGTGTTTCTTCCCAAAAAATTTCTTTAATATCAGACTTTTCATCCTCATTTGGCGCGTATATAACTATTATTGTTGTTTTGATATTTTCAATTTCTATTTTTACTGACAATACGCGTTTTGAATGATATTTCCAATCAATTACCTTGTTTACATAATTTTTGTGTATTAAACACCCCACTCCTTCTTTTGCATTTTCCTGTGATTCTACTCCACTATATATTAGCATGTGTTCTTTGATCATTTGTGTACCTTTTCCTTTTTTCTTTGTTTCGGTTATTCCTAGAACGCTAAAGTTACTTTTTTCAAATTCACTTATGAGTTCCATTTCTTTTCCCTTGATACTTCGAATATTCCATACTCCTATTTTTAATACATTTTTTTCAGTCTCAATATTGTTCTGGTATTTTTCTATCCTATTCTGTTCCATTTTCATTGCCATTTCCGACTTAAGTTCACCCACCGTTTTTTGATTTATTAGTTTTTTGAAATATTACTCTTTCTTGTTTGTCTAGCGGGCGGAATATATTCTTCTAAAATTCCTTTTCCTTCATTCCAACCGTATATTTTATCATTAATAAATAATTTTAAATGTCCAATTTTCACTCTATTCCCTTTTTGTTTTTCTTCTTTCGATCTCTTTCTGATTTCCGCTTGTATTCTTCTTTCTTCGTATGTAAGGTCGTTTTCGATGTATATACGCTTATTCCCAAGTTTACTTTTATTTTTCATTAATTCAATCTTTTCTTTCCATTCGCTTAATTCAGCAACAAGTAGTACATGATCATTTCTTGTGCTTATCTCACGTACTCGAATAATTTCTGGTTCCAAGTCAAGCTCTTTCTTCAAGAATTTTTTAACCACATTTTTGACATCTTTTTCGGTGGGCTCCACTTTTAATCCTTTTAGTACTATATTGTTCTTCCTATCTCTTCTATTTCTATCCTCCAGCTTAATTTCTAGACTTTCAATCTTCTTGTATATATGTTGCTTTTCTTCCTCCCATTTCTTCTCCTTCTCCTGCATTTCCTTCTGCATCTTTTGAATTAGAGAATTATTTTGGTCTATATGTGACATTAATTCTTCCTTGTTGGTATGCATTTGATCTTTAATATCCTTGGTGAATTTTTCTATTAGCACTTTTATTTCCTCCATTTCTTTATTGTTAGTTTCTTTAGTTGAGCTTCCCTGTTTACTCTTTGGTGGTGTTCTAATAGTAGTTTTACTACGTTTGAAAACTTCGTCTTTTTCCTGGTTACTCCTTCTTCGTTTGCTATCTGAGTCGCTTCTTGCTCGATAATTTCCACTCATCTATTTCTTTGCAAGCGTAAGGCAAGTTACCCAAATCGACTTTTCGGAGGTAGCTTACCTATCTAGTTGCTAATATTAATCCCAATATTCTTTTGAATTATCTATTTTAATGGTTATACAATCCTATTTTCAAGGGTGTAATACTGGTTGCCTGTGTGCTTGGTGATTAGCCTCCCACGCAGGTGACTTCTAGTAACTGACCTTTGATTTAACCTAAAAGACTAGATATTAGTTTGTTATTTACAACTGTCTCTTACTCATTGTTCTATTTTATCCCTCTATATAATAATACTAGCTGACCCGGCGTACTTCGTAGCGCCACAGAATTGATAAATTCAGATTGCAAGTACTTGAGCATATCTTTATCTCTTATATCAGGACCTTATAACTTGGAAATGATGAGGACATGTCTAATTGTGAAAAGATTTTCTTTTGTAGGAATTCAATCGAAAAAGAAGATTTGGCCGAGACTTTGAGGTTCCGCTGAATGTCTTTCGAGTTTATATTAATTTCTTTTTTGTTAATTTATTGAACATTATACAATAAATATATGAATCCCACATGACATGCTCATTCAAGTGATTATATAGAAATTATTATTATATTGGACCTAATTGTCTATTTGAATATGAACCTAACCAAAATGTAACAGTGAAATGAATATGCTGGGAGTAATCCAAGTTCACCAAATTCGCTTTGTTCTTATAGGGAGCTCAGTGTTGAGCGACGTCGCTTCGTTCGTTCGGCTGCTTGCATTTAACTGAGCTTGCAACGCTCACACGGCGTCTTAACGTTGATCAAGCACGCTTCGCTCGCACGGCATCTTTTACTGTAGAACAATCTCGTTCCGTTCGCACGACGTTTTTCAATTGACTGAGCTCACTTCGCTCGCACGGTAGCTTATAGTCAACCGAGCTTGTTTCACTCGCACGGCAGCTTGCTGTTAACTGAGCTCTTTTCGCTCTCACAGCAACTTGGCATTGACCGAGCTCGCTTCGCTCATACGGCAGCTTACAGTTATCCAAAATATTTCTATGGATTACGAAACAACTCATTCATTTTTAATATTCGCACTCGCCTGCCCTAACATGACTGGTCGTTCGAGTAGCCACATTCAGTGATATTCCTCCCACTATACCGCGCTGCGCAGGCGCTTGGATTTCAACACGAACTTTCACCTCCTATTTCATCCCCATGCAGGTCGAAATCACAAAAACGCTGGAAGAAATGTTTATTTATTTATTATCAAGTGCCTGATGCCTGAATAAAGAATTTCATGATTTTATCTTCGAAAATGACTAATCTCCATATATACTGTCATCCCTTATTTTAACCCCTCTTGCCATGAAAGGTAGCCTATGTTCTTCCTCAAGCTCTAGTTTATCTCTGTACCAAATCTCATCAAAAACGATTGAGTGGCTTATGCATGAAAGCGTAACAGATAGACATAGTGACTTTCGCATTTATAATATTAGTAAGGATAATACCACATATCTTGCTTGAGTAACTCAATTAAAACATAACCTAAGCTGTCAGAATTTCTTGATAAATGCGTAGATCTATGTATAGATAGCATCATCAGTATTTAATTTGATCATTTACAGTAAATAAAAGATTGTATTGCAGCGCAGGCAATGCAAGGAATTTTACTGGTCATTTTCTCACATCTTGGATTAGAATTGAAGTTTTTGTAGGTAACACTTTTTTTTTAAGATTAAACTATAGCCCATTTTTATAGTGATAATAGGTATGTGATTTTACAAGTGGAAGAATTCTAAAAATCGGACCCCACGCAAGCGCCAGCAGCAACTATAGAAACTTTCAATTTAAACGGTTGAACGATGCTCGATCGGATAAATACCGTTAGTGTTACTATGTCAGAACATTCTTTCAACAACCGCTATATAAAATTATAACTCAATTGGATGAACGATGTGTGAACGGACAAATACGGCTCGTGTGCCACTTGAGGTATGCTGGTGGTACAATACTGAGAACTTTCTCGGAAGAGCCAACAACAATTGTAGTAAGTTTCAAATCAATCGGATAAACGATGCGTGAACAAACTAATACGGCTCGTGCGCCACATTGATAATACTACAATAAGGACCCTCGCGAATGTGTTGTTATGAATCTCGTAGGGTTCAGCCTGCGTTTGCAATGTAAGCGGAAAAAATGTAATTATTCACGACATCACATTAGAAACCTCAAAAATAACAGTATTTCTCCACTATTTAATGTATGTTTTTATACATATAAACCTTCCTCTTCAATCACTCTATCTATTAAAAAAAACCGCATCAAAATCCGTTGCGTAGTTTCAAAGATTTAAACATACATAGGGATAAAGGGACAGAGAAAGCGACTTTGTTTTATACTATGTAGTGATATCCACCTAATCTCCGTATTTTATTCCAGCTTATAATTATGACTTGCACTTTGTTAATACTATAATTCCCGATAATACGAGTATTTTTTATAGGTACTCACAACGTGCGGTTCACTCACAAATTCTTCTGAGCAGATTTACAAAATCAAAAATTTCGCAACGAGACTCAGAAAAAACGCTGATAACTCGCTGAAAACGCAAAATTTTGTGCATTTGAGGACGGATTCATGCGTATTATGTTGTATTGGATAGATTTATGTGATTTGCGATACATTGAAACTGCTCAGAATGTGGTAATTTTGTCTTATTTTAAACTTCATATAACTGCAGATAGCGCTCTGAAAACACGAAATACGATGTTTTTGTCGATGGATTCATACATATTATGAGGACCTGGATAGGAATATGAACTTTTTAATTGTAAAAATCTGCGCGGAAAAGCGTTTTCTCGACTTATTCCAAAGTTTGCAAAACTGCAAATAGCACTCTAAAAACACGAAATATGATGTATTTGGTGTCAAATTCTGCCATATAACGCATTTTTGAAGCAAAATCTTGCTTCTGAGCAGATTAACAGAATCAAAAATTTCTCAACGAGACTCAGAATAAACGCTGATAACTCGCTGGGAACGCAAAAATTTTTGCATTTGAGGAAGGATTCATGCGTATTATATTATATTGGATAGATTTATGTGATTTGCGATACTTTGAAACTGCTCAGAATGTGGTAATTTTGACTAATTTCAAACTTCATATAACTGCAGATAGCGCTCTGAAAACACGGAATACGATGTTTTTGTCGATGGATTCATACATATTATGAGGTCCTGAATGGAAATATGAACTTTTTGATTGTGAAAATCTGCGCGGAGAAGCGTGATCTCGACTTATTCCAAAGTTTGTAAAACTGCAAATAGCACTCTAAAAACACGGAATATGATGTATTTGGTGCTAGATTCTGCCATATAACGCATTTTTGAAGCAAAATCTTGCTTCTGACCAGATTTATAGAATCAAAAATTTCTCAACGAGACTCAGAAAAAACGCTGATCACTCGCTGGGAACGCAAAATTCTGTACATTTGAGGACGGATTCATGCGTATTATGTTGTATTGGATAGATCTATGCGATTTGCGATACTTTGAAACTGCTCAGAATGTGGTAATTTTGACTTATTTCAAACTTCATATAACTGCAGATAGCGCTCTGAATACACGAGATACGATGTTTTTGTCGATGGATTCATACATATTATGCGGTCCTGGATAGGAATATGAAGTTTTGATTGTGAAAATCTGCGCGAGAAAGCGTGATCTCGACTTATTCTCAAGTTTATAAAACTGCAAATAGCACTCTAAAAATACGAAATATGATGTATTTGGTGCTAGATTCTGCCATATAACGCATTTTTGAAGCAGAATCTTGCTTCTGAGCAGATTTACGGAATCAAAAACTTCGCAACGAGACTCAGAAAAAACGCTGATAACTCGCTGGAAGCGCAAAATTTTGTGCATTTGAGGACGGATTCATGCGTATTATATTGTATAGGATAGATTTATGTGATTTGCGATACTTTGAAACTGCTCAGAATGTGGTAATTTTGACTAATTTCAAACTTCATATAACTGCAGATAGCGCTCTGAATACACGAGATACGATGTTTTTGTCAATGGATTCATACATAATATGAGGTCCTGAATAGGAATATGAACTTTTTGTTTGTGAGGATCTGCGCGGAAAAGCGTGATTCCGACTTATTCCAAAGTTTGTAAAACTGCAAATAGCAATCTCAAAACACGAAATATGATGTATTTGGTGCTAGATTCTGCCATATAACGCATTTTTGAAGCAAAATCTTGCTTCTGAGCAGATTTACAGAATCAAAAACTTCGCAACGAGACTCAGAAAAAACGCTGATAACTCGCTGGAAGCGCAAAATTTTGTGCATTTGAGGACGGATTCATGCGTATTATATTGTATAGGATAGATTTATGTGATTTGCGATACTTTGAAACTGCTCAGAATGTGGTAATTTTGACTTATTTCAAACTTCATATAACTGCAGATAGCGCTCTGAAAACACGAAATACGATATTTTTGTCGATGGATTCATACATATTATGAGGTCCTGGATAGGAATATGAACTTTTTGATTGTGAAAATCTGCGCGGAAAAGCGTGATCTTGACTTATTCCAAAGTTTGTAAAACTGCAAATAGCACACTAAAAACACAAAATATGATGTATTTGGTGCTGGATTCTGCCATATAACGCATTTTTGAAGCAAAATCTTGCTTCTGAGCAGATTTACAGAATCAAGAATTTCTCAACGAGACCCAGAAAAAACGCTGATAACTCGCTGGGAACGCAAAATTCTGTGCATTTGAGGACGGATTCTTGCGTATTATGTTGTATTGGATAGATCTATGTGATTTGCGATACTTTCAAACTGCTCAGAATGTGGTAATTTTGACTTATTTTAAACTTCATATAACTGCAGATAGCGCTCTGATTACACGAGATACGATGTTTTTGTCGATGGATTCATACATAATATGAGGTCCTGAATAGGAATATGAACTTTTTGTTTGTGAAAATCTGCGCGGAAAAGCGTGATCTCGACTTATTCCAAAGTTTGAAAAACTGCAAATAGCACTCTCAAAACACGAAAAATGATGTATTTGGTGCTAGATTCTGCCATGTAACGCATTTTTGAAGCAAAATCTTGCTTCTGAGCAGATTTACAGAATCAAAAATTTCGCAACGAGACTCAGAAAAACGCTGATAACTCGCTGAATACGCAAAATTTTGTGCATTTGAGGACGGATTCATGCGTATCAGGTTGTATTGGATAGATTTATGTGATTTGCGATACTTTGAAACTGCTCAGAATGTGGTAATTTTGACTTATTTTAAACTTCATATAACTGCAGATAGCGCTCTGAAAACACGAGATACGATGTTTTTGTCGATGGATTCATACATATTATGAGGTCCTGGATAGGAATATGAACTTTTTGATTGTGAAAATCTGCGCGGAAAAGCGTGATCTCGACTTATTCCAAAGTTTATAAAACTGCAAATAGCACCCTAAAAACACGAAATATTATGTATTTGGTGCTAGATTCTGCCATATAACGCATTTTTGAAGCAGAATCTTGCTTCTGAGCAGATTTACAGAGTCAAAAATTTCTCAACAAGACTCAGAAGAAACGCTGATAACTCGCTGAAAACGCAAAATTTGGTGAATTTGAGGACGGATTCATGCGTATTATGTTGTATTGAATAGATTTATGTGATTTGCGATACTTTGAAACTGCTCAGAATGTGGTAATTTTGACTTATTTTAAACTTCATATAACTGCAGATAGCGCTCTGAAAACACGAGATACGATGTTTTTGTCGATGGATTCATACATATTATGAGGTCCTGGATAGGAATATGAACTTTTTGATTGTAAAAATCTGCGCGGAAAAGCGTGATCTTGACTTATTCCCAAGTTTGTAAAACTGCAAATAGCACTCCAAAAACACGAAATATGATGTATTTGGTGTCAAATTCTGCCATATAACGCATTTTTGAAGCAAAATCTTGCTTCTAAGCGGATTTACAGGATCAAAAATTTCGCAACAAGACTCAGAAAAAACGCTGATAACTCGCTGAAAACGCAAAATTTTGTGCATTTGAGGACGGATTCATGCGTATCAGGTTGTATTGGATAGATTTATGTGATTTGCGATACTTTGAAACTGCTCAGAATGTGGTAATTTTGACTTATTTCAAACTTCATATAACTGCAGATAGCGCTCTGAAGACACAAAATACGATGTTTTTGTCGATGGATTCATACATAATATGAGTTCCTGAATAGGAATATGAACTTTTTGGTTGTGAAAATCTGCGCGGAAAAGCGTGATCTCGACTTATTCCAAAGTTTATAAAACTGCAAATAGCACTCTAAAAACACGAAATATGATGTATTTGGGGCTAGATTCTGCCATATGACGCATTTTTGAAGCAGAATCTTGCTTCTGAGCAGATTTACAGAGTCAAAAATTTCTCAACAAGACTCAGAAGAAACGCTGATAACTTGCTGAAAACGCAAAATTTGGTGCATTTGAGGACGGATTCATGCGTATTATGTTGTATTGGATAGATTTATGTGATTTGCGATACTTTGAAACTGCTCAGAATGTGGTAATTTTGACTTATTTTAAACTTCATATAACTGCAGATAGCGCTCTGAAAACACGAGATACGATGTTTTTGTCGATGGATTCATACATATTATGAGGTCCTGGATAGGAATATGAACTTTTTGATTGTAAAAATCTGCGCGGAAAAGCGTGATCTCGACTTATTCCCATGTTTGTAAAACTGCAAACGGCACTCCAAAAACACGAAATATGATGTATTTGGTGTCAAATTCTGCCATATAACGCATTTTTGAAGCAAAATCTTGCTTCTAAGCAGATTTACAGGATCAAAAATTTCTCAACGAGACTCAGAAAAAACGCTGATAACTCACTAAAAACGCAATTTTTTTTGCATTTAAGGACGGATACATGCGTATTATGATGTATTGGATAGAATTATGTGATTTCCGGTACTTAGAGACTGCTCAGAGTGTGGTAATTTTGACTTATTTCAAACTTCATATAACTGCAGATGGCGCTCTGAAAACACGAGATACGATGTTTTTATCGATGGATTCATACATGTTATGAGGTCCTGGATAGGAATATGAACTTTTTGTTTGTGAAAATCTGCGCGGAAAAGCGTGATCTCGACTCATTCCAAAGTTCGAAAAACTGCAAATAGCACTCCCAAAACACGAAATATGATGTATTCGGTGCTAGATTCTGCCATATAACGCATTTTTGAAGCAAAATCTTGCTTCTGAGCAGATTTACAGAATCAAAAATTTCGCAACGAGACTCAGAAAAAACGCTGATAACTCGCTGAAAACGCAAAATTTTGTGCATTTGAGGACGGATTCATGCGTATTATGTTGTATTGGATAGATTTATGTGATTTGCGATACTTTGAAACTGCTCAGAATGTGGTAATTTTGACTTATTTCAAACTTCATATAACTGCAGATAGCGCTCTGAAGACACAAAATACGATGTTTTTGTCGATGGATTCATACATAATATGAGGTCCTGAATAGGAATATGAACTTTTTGGTTGTGAAAATCTGCGCGGAAAAGCGTGATCTCGACTTATTCCAAAGTTTATGAAACTGCAAATAGCACTCTAAAAACACAAAATATGATGTATTTGGTGCTAGATTCTGCCATATAACGCATTTTTGAAGCAGAATCTTGCTTCTGAGCAGATTAACAGAGTCAAAAATTTCTGAACAAGACTCAGAAGAAACGCTGATAACTCGCTGAAAACGCAAAATTTGGTGCATTTGAGGACGGATTCATGCGTATTATGTTGTATTGCATAGATTTATGTGATTTGCGATACTTTGAAACTGCTCAGAATGTGGTAATTTTGACTTATTTCAAACTTCATATAACTGCAGATAGCGCTCTGAAAACACGAGATACGATGTTTTTGTCGATGGATTCATACATATTATGAGGTCCTGGATAGGAATATGAACTTTTTGATTGTAAAAATCTGCGCGGAAAAGCGTGATCTCGACTTATTCCCAAGTTTGTAAAACTGCAAATAGCACTCCAAAAACACGAAATATGATGTATTTGGTGTCAAATTCTGCCATATAACGCATTTTTGAAGCAAAATCTTGCTTCTAAGCAAATTTACAGGATCAAAAATTTCTCAACGAGACTCAGAAAAAACGCTGATAACTCACTGGAAACGCAATTTTTTTTGCATTTGAGGACGGATACATGCGTATTATGATGTATTGGATAGAATTATGTGATTTCCGGTACTTAGAAACTGCTCAGAGTGTGGTAATTTTGACTTATTTCAAACTTCATATAACTGCAGATAGCGCTCTGAAAACACGAGATACGATGTTTTTATCGATGGATTCATACATGTTATGAGGTCCTGGATAGGAATATGAACTTTTTGATTGTGAAAATCTGCGCGGAAAAGCGTGATCTCGACTTATTCAAAAGTTTGTAAAACTGCAAATAGCACTCTAAAAACACGAAATATGATGTATTTGGTGCTATATTCTGCAATATAACGCATCTTTGAAGCAAAATCTTGCTTCTGAGCAGATTTGCAGAATCAAAAATTTCTCATCGAGACTCATAAAAAACGCTGATAACTCGCTGGAAACGCAAAATTTTGTGCATTTGAGGACGGATTCATGCGTATTATGTTGTATTGGATAGATTCATGTGATTTGCGATACTTTGAAACTGCTCAGAATGTGGTAATTTTGACTTATTTCAAACTTCATATAACTGCAGATAGCGCTCTGAAAACACGAAATACGATGTTTTTGTCGATGGATTCATACATATTATGCGGTCCTGGATAGGAATATGAACTTTCTGATCGTGAAAATCTGCGCGGAAAAGCGTGATCTCGACTTATTCCCAAGTTTGTAAAACTGCAAATACCACTCTCAAAACACGAAATATGATGTATTTGGTGCTAGATTCTGCCATATAACGCATTTTTGAAGCAAAATCTTGCTTCTAAGCAGATTTACAGGATCAAAAATTTCTCAACGAGACTCAGAAAAAACGCTGATAACTCACTGGAAACGCAATTTTTTTTGCATTTTAGGACGGATACATGCGTATTATGATGTATTGGATAGAATTATGTGATTTGCGATACTTTGAAACTGCTCAGAATGTGGTAATTTTGACTTATTTCAAACTTCATATAACTGAAGATAGCGCTCTGAAAACACGAGATACGATGTTTTTGTCGATGGATTCATACATATTATGAGGTCCTGGATAGGAATATGAACTTTTTGATTGTGAAAATCTGCGCGAAAAAGCGTGATCTCGACTTATTCCAAAGTTTGTAAAACTGCAAATAGCACTCTGAAAACACGAAATATGATGTATTTGGTGCTAAATTCTGCCATATAACGCATCTTTGGAGCAAAATCTTGCTTCTGATCAGATTTGCAGAATCAAAAATTTCTCAACGAGACTCATAAAAAACGCTGATAACTCGCTGGAAACGCAAAATTTTGTGCATTTGAGAACGGATTCATGCGTATTATGTTGTATTGGATAGATTTATGTGATTTGCGATACTTTGAAACTGCTCAGAATGTGGTAATTTTGACTTATTTCAAACTTCATATAACTGCAGATAGCGCTCTGAAAACACGAAATACGATGTTTTTGTCGATGGATTCATACATATTATGCGATCCTGGATAGGAATATGAACTTTTTGATCGTGAAAATCTGCGCGGAAAAGCGTGATCTCGACTTATTCCAAAGTTTGTAAAACTGCAAATAGCACTCTCAAAACACGAAATATGATGTATTTGGTGCTAGATTCTGCCATATAACGCATTTTTGAAGCAAAATCTTGCTTCTGAGCAGATTTACAGAATCAAAAATTTCTCAACGAGACTCAGAAAAAACGCTGATAACTCGCTGTGAACGCAAAATTTTTTGCATTTGAGGACGGATTTATGCGTATTATGTTGAATTGGATAGATTTATGTGAATTACGATACTTTGGCACTGCTCAGAATGTGGTAATTTTGACTTATTTCAAACTTCATATAACTGCAGATAACGCTCTGAAAACACGAGATACGATGTTTTTGTCGATGGCTTCATACATATTGTGAGGTCCTAGTAAGGAATATGAACTTTTTGATTGTAAAAATCTGCGCGGAAAAGCGTGATCTCGACTTATTCCAAAGTTTGTAAAACTGCAAATAGCTCTCTAAAAACACGGAATATAATGTATTTGGTGCTAGATTCTGCCATATAACGCATTTTTGGAGCAAAATCTTGCTTCTGAGCAGATTTACAGAATCAAAAATTTCCCAACGAGACTCAGAAAAAACGCTGATAACTCGCTGGAAACGCAAATTTTTTGCACTTGAGGACGGATTCATGCGTATTATGTTGTAGTGGATAGATTTATGTGATTTGCGATACTTTGAAACTGCACAGAATGTGGTAATTTTGACTTATTTCAAGCTTCATATAACTGCAAATAGCGCTCTGAAAACACGAGATACGATGTTTTTGTCGATGGTTTCATACATATTATAAGGTCCTGGTTAGAAATATGAACTTTTTGATTGTGAAAATCTGCGCGGGGAAAGCGTGATCTCGACTTATTCCACAGTTTGTAAAACTGCAAATAGCACTCTAAAAATACGAAACATGATGTATTTGGTGCTAGATTCTGCCATATAACGCATTTTTAAAGCAAAATCTTGCTTGTGAGCAGATTAACAGAATCAAAAATTTCTCAACGAGACTCAGAAAAAACGCTGATAACTCGCTGGAAACGCAAAGTTTCTTGCATTTGAGGACGGATTCATGCGTATTATGTTGTATTGGATAGATTTATGTGATTTGCGATACTTTGAAACTGCTCAGAATGTGGTAATTTTGACTTATTTCAAACTTTATATAACTGCAGATAGCGCTCTGAAAACACGAGATACGATGTTTTTGTCGATGGATTCATACATATTATGAGGTCCTGGATAGGAATATGAACTTTTTGAATGTGAAAATCTGCGCAGAAAAGCGTGATCTCGACTTATTCCAAAGTTTGTGAAACTGCAGATAGCACACTGAAAACACGAAATATGATGTATTTGGTGTCAAATTCTGCCATATAACGCATTTTTGAAGCAAAATCCTGCTTCTGAGCAAATTTACAGAATCAAAAATTTCTCAACAAGACTCAGAAAAAACGCTGATAACTCACTGGAAACGAAAAATTTTTTGCATTTGAGGACGGATTCATGCGTATTATGTTGTATTGAGTAGATTTATGTGATTCGCGATACTTTGAAACTGCTCAGAATGTGGTAATTTTGACTTATTTTAAACTTCATTTAACTGCAGATAGCGCTCTGAAAACACAAGATACGATGTTTTTGTCGATGGAATCATACATATTATGAGGTCCTGGATAGGAATATGGACTTTTTGATTGTGTAAATCTGCGCGGAAAAGCGTGATCACGACTTATTCCAAAGTTTGTAGAACTGCAAATAGCACTCTAAAAACACGAAGTATGATGTATTTGGTGCTTAATTCTGCCATATAACGCATTTTTGAAGCAAAATCTTCCTTCTGAGCAGATTTACAGAATCAAAAATTTCGCAACGAGACTCAGAAAAAACGCTGATAACTCGCTGGAAACGCAAAATTTTGTTCATTTGAGGACGGATTCATGCGTATTATGTTGTATTGGATAGATTTATGTGATTTGCGATACTTTGAAACTGCTCAGAATGTGGTAATTTTGACTTATTTTAAACTTCATATAACTGCAGATGGCGCTCTGAGAACACGAGATACGATGTTTTTGTCGATGGATTCATACATATCATGAGGTCCTGGATAGGAATATGAACTTTTTGATTGTGAAAATCTGCGCGAAAAAGCGTGATCTCGACTTATTCCCAAGTTTGTAAAACTGCAAATAGCACTCCAAAAACACGAAATATGATGTATTTGGTGCTAGATTCTGCCATATAACGCATTTTTGAAGCAGAATCTTGCTTCTGAGCAGATTCACAGAATCAAAAATTTCTCAACGAGACTCAGAAAAAACGCTGATAACTCGCTGGAAACGCAAAATTTTGTGCATTTGAGGACGGATTAATGCGTATTATGCTGTATTGGATAGATTTATGTGATTTGCGATACTTTGAAAATGCTCAGAATATGGCAATTTTGACTTATTTCAAATTTCATATAACTGCAGATAGCGCTCTGAAAACACGAGATACGAAGTTTTTGTCGATGGATTCATACATATTATGAGGTCCAGGATAGGAATATGAACTTTTTGATTGTGAAAATCCGCGCGGGAAAGCGTGATCTCGATTTATTCCAAAGTTTGTAAAACTGCAAATAGCTCTCTAAAATCACGATTCTGCCATATAACGCATTTTTGAAGCAAAATCTTGCTTCTGAGCAGATAAACAGAATCAAAAATTTCCCAACGAGACTCAGAAAAAACGCTGATAACTCGCTGGAAACGCAAAGTTTTTTGCACTTGAGGACGGATTCATGCGTATTATGTTGTATTGGATAGATTTATGTGATCTGCGATACTTTGAAACTGCTCAGAATGTGGTAATTTTGACTTATTTCAAGCTTCATATAACTGCAGATAGCGCTCTGAAAACACGAGATACGATGTTTTTGTCGATGGTTTCATACATATTATAAGGTCCTGGATAGGAATATGAACTTTTTGATTGTGAAAATCTGCGCCGAAAAGCGTGATCTCGACTTATTCCAAAGTTTGTAAAACTGCAAATAGCACTCTAAAAACACGAAATGTGATGTATCTGGTGCTAGATTCAGCCATTTAACGCATTTTTGCAGCAAAATCTTGCTTCATAGCAGATTTACAGAATGAAAAATTTCTCAACGAGACTCAGAAATAACGCTGATAACTCGCTGGAAACGCAAAATTCTTTGCATTTAAAAACAAATTCATGCGTATTATGTTGTATTGGATAGATTCATGTGATTTGCGATACTTTGAAACCGCTCAGAATGTGGTAATTTTGTCTTATTTAAAACTTCATATAACTGGAGATAGCGCTCTGAAAACACGAGATACGATGTTTTTGTCGATGGATTCATACATATTATGAAGTCCTGGATAGGAATATGAACTTTTTGATTGTGAAAATCTGGCGGAAATGCGTGATCTCGACTTATTCTAAAGTTTGTAAAACTGCAAATAGCACTCTAAAAACACGAAATATGAT
>CAXDIG010000123.1:0-24702 GCA_963989225.1 Dromius quadrimaculatus
ACTGAGCAGGACAAAGCTGTAACCCAGCGTGGCTTGCAGGTTGGCCGGGCTCAGGCTGATCAATGCGCTGATAAGGCCGCCGCAGATAAAGGTAAAAGTGCTGCCCGCCGCCGCCGAGGTGCCGGCAAGTTCGGGGAACAGGCCCATGGCTTTGGTGCAGATCAGCATCGGAATTAGCACGGTCGCTGGCGTCAACGCGAAGTTCGACGACAGGTACAGCATCGCCAGCCCCGACAGCAGGATCAGGCCAAGCCCGACGAGCATTTGTTGGCCGGTTTGATTCGTCGGCTGAGGACTGTGGCAACGAGCCCACCGACGATGTAGGCCGCGCCGTAGATCAACAGAATCAGTGAAAAGTCATAAGGCGCCATTTGCAGTTGATCCATGAAGATCAGCGGCGAAATCACGATGAAGGAAAAGTGGCAGGCGAAGGCGAACGCGGATATCAGCCAGTAGCTGACGAATTCGAAGTCGCCCAGCACTCGCCGATAAGAGCGAATGAAGCCGGGGCGAGCGCCGCTGTGAGACGGCCGACTGTTGTCCAGAAACAGCCACGCCTTGATCAACACCACGGCGGCCAAACCGATAAACACCCAGAAGCTGCCGCGCCAGCCAAGCGTGGCCTGCAGGAAAGTGCCGGCCAGCGGCGATATCGAGATGAAAATCCCAGAGGCGGTGACCATCAGGATCCGCAGCCGATCGCGCAGCTCGCCTTCGAACAGATCCTGCACCAAGGCTTGCGACAACACGAAACAGCCACAGCCCAGGGCCTGCATCACGCGGAATATCAGGAACAGTGTGTAGTCACTGGTGATGACGCAGCCGAGGGCGCCGAGCATCGAAACGCTCATGCCCACAAGCAGCAAACCCCTTGCGCCCGATGGCATCCGACAGCGGCCCGATCAGCAGTTGCGCAAAAGCGATGCCCACCGCAAACAGGCTGATCGACAGCGCAATGTTGGCCGGAGTGGTGCGGAAGTGCTCGGCCAACGCCGGAAACGATGGCAGCAGCACATCCAGCGGAAACACTCCCAGCAGCACCATCGCCATCAACAGACTGACCGCGCCGCGGCGTTGCCCGGCGGTCACTGCGGCTTTTCCTCTATTCATCGACCAGGCCTGCTTTGGCGAACAGTTTGCGGTTATTGATGAGGGCAAAAAATCCTGCTTTTGTCATCGCCTCCAGCGTTGCCTTCGCCCCGGCCCTGGTGCGCTGACGACTGGCTCTGGGGCTGATCAATCCGTCGAGGATTTTGCGAATGACGTCGTCGGCAATCCCGACACTGCGCAGGCTCTGTTTCAGCCAGCGCTCGTCGACTTCGAAAAAGATTCGCAGGAACTCCAGGAGCATTCTGGCGCTGAAGGTGCGTTGGCGGCTGTTCAGGGTCCGCCACAGGTAATGGAACACTTCTGAAAAATAGCGGCTGTGACGGGCCTCGTCGGCGAGGTGATCGCGCAGCATGTCGCTGACGCTGGAGACCAGCGTGTCACGGCAAACCTCGAGCAACTCCCGGGCAATGATCGTCTCCGAGACGAAGCCGAGCAGAAACCACGCGAGTGGGCGATCCGTCTCGGGCACTCGGGTAATTGCGGTGTTCAACTGGGTAATGCGCATGGGGCATCACCGGGCGCTCGGTAATGCCGTACTGGCTGGCGATCTGCTCGGCCAGTTGATTGGAGAACAGCGCGTGATAGCCCTCGTCGGTGTACAGCTGCAGCGCCGCGTTTTTCATGCGCGAGGGCACGAAGGGCAGGCAACTCGCCGTGGACGATGGTTTCCACGGCGCGGTTGACGATGCGGTGCTCGAGCAGCGTGGTGTAGTCGAGGAAATGCACCAAATGATTGGCCGTCAGCCGTTGTATGACCTCGCTGCCAGCAGCGCGAATGGCCGGATGTGAGAGGTACGGCAAAAAGCCGGGGGAAACCAGTGGCGGGTTTTCAGCTGTTCTTGCAGGTCATCCGGCAATTGATAGGTGTGTTGAGAAGTGCGCACCGATGCGCGGCCGTTCCAGTCATCGAGGGTGAACTTGTGCGCCCATGACACTGAGGCTTCCAGTTGGTCGGAGGTGATTGCGTTCATGCTTGCACCTCCAGCAACAGCGCCTGCATTTCCTGACACATCGCTTGACCGTCGCTGGCGCCGCAACCGACGAAGAACAACGGTTGTTCCGCGCTGCCGGTAATTTTCAGCAGGGCTTCAACCTGATCATCAGAAAACGCGCCGGTCAGCCAGGTGCCGAGACCGAGGGCCGTGGCAACCAACTGAAAGGATTGCGACAAGTGCCCAGCCTCCACGAACGCCATGCGATAGGCGCGTGAGTGTTCATATTTCCACCAGAGCTTGTCGAAACGCGCGGTAATGAACAGGCCAGCGGCAGGTTGTTGATGAAGTGTTGTCCGCCGAGCAGTTGACCCAGCGCCGAGTCGGGCAGGGGATTTATCAGGCTCAAGGCGTGCTCTACCGGGTGATAGGCGTAGATGCCGGGTTTCAGGCCGCTGACGTTCTGCACCAGCGCAAAACCTTCGCACGCATTCAAACCGCCGCCGGAAGGCTGCTGCGACGGGCATCAAGCCCGAGGGCGATACTGCTGTCACGATCCTGCTGGCGTTCGTGCAGATAACCGAGGGAAAGATAGAGCAGGGGTGGGAAACGTCATTCAGCGTGACCGCTTCACCGGTAAAGGAAACGACTGGTTTTGCGCTGGCGCAGGACGTTTCCCAAGCGGTCGTTGCTTAGCACGGCAGGCGCCGGCAGCGCGATGCGTCGCGCGCCTTCCAGTGTGGGGCGCTCTTGATCGGGCGGTGGTTTTGCTCAGTACGTCGTTGCAATGATCCAGATATTGTCTGGACCATTCATTAATATTCTTGGGTGTCGCTTCGCAGGGAATGTTCTGCGTACCTATATGAAATATCTTGGATAATTCATCCCAGCCCCAAGGCGGGTTGTCTATTTTTGCAATGGTTAAAATTCCCACGCTTAATAGTTGTATGTCTATTATGTTGCGACTATCGAATGCGTTCGGGTTGTTGATAAGTTTCGCCAGTCTTGAAGCGTAATCAAGATCAAGTTCATGTTGAGTGTGTTCTTTATAGTTCCAGACGATTTGTCCGGGGCGTGCGCGGCAATATGAAATAAGTACGGATTGATGTGCATGTTCAATGCTTCACTCTGGAAAGGGCTGATGGACGCTGGGGTGCCGGCACTCCCCAGCGTCCCTGACTTACTTAGCGGGCTTTTAGGCGCAACCAGAAAAGCGAGGTTTGCGATTTTGTTGGTTTCCAGAGTAATTGCTTTCATAGTATGAACTCCTTGTTCAATAAGATTGAATGCCACCTCGTGGTGACAACTCAATAATAGTTTGTAATCGATTAATGGCAAGTGGAGATTAAGTAGGAAAAATCCAGTAATTTTGTCGGAGCGATCTCGCCCCTTGTACAAACTTGTCAGTTGTTTTTCGCTATTAACAGGTGCGCGGAAAATTCCTGCAAGACTGTAGGAAGTTAATTGTAGGAGTCGGCTGGATTTGAAGTGAAATAGACGGCCTTGCACCGCCCAAAAACAAACGGGGAAGCCCTTGGGCCCCCCGTTTTTACTGACCAATCAGCTATTTGGCAGCAGACGGCAGGTGATGCTTTTGATGTAGCGGGTTTCGGCGATGGCTGGGTGCACGGGTGATCCGGGCCCTGGCCGCCGCGCTCGAGTATCTGGATGTTGCGATCCAGGTGGACGGGCGCTGGTCAGCAGAATGTTCTGCAGATCGTCTTCCGGCAGGTGCATCGAGCACGACGCGCTGATCAGGATGCCGTCCTTGTTGAGCAGGCGCATGGCTTGCTCGTTCAGACGACGGTAGGCGCCTTCGCCGTTCTTCATGTCTTTCTTGCGTTTGATGAACGCCGGCGGATCGGCAACGATCACGTCGAAACGCTCTTCGCTGGCCTTCAGCTCTTTCAGCGCTTCGAAGACGTCGCCTTCGATGCAGGTCATCTTGTCGGCAAAGCCGTTCAGTGCGGCGTTGCGCTCAACGCCGTCGAGGGCGAAGGCAGAGGCATCGACGCAGAACACTTCGCTGGCGCCGAAGGCAGCAGCTTGCACGCCCCAGCCACCGATGTAGCTATAAAGGTCGAGAACGCGTTTGCCTTTGGCGTTAAGGCGCCATGCGTGCGCGATTCATGCGGTGGTCGTAGAACCAGCCGGTTTTCTGACCCTGAATGACCGGGGCTTCGAATTTCACGCCGTTCTCTTCCAGCGCCACCCACTCCGGTACCAGGCCGAACACGGTTTCGACGTAACGATTGAGGCCTTCAGCGTCACGCGCGGCGGAGTCGTTCTTGAAGAGGATGCCGCTTGGCTTGAGCACTTGGGTCAGCGCTGCGATCACGTCATCTTTGTGCGCTTCCATGGTCGCCGAGGCGATCTGGACTACGAGGATGTCGCCGAAACGGTCAACCACCAGACCCGGCAACAGGTCGGAGTCACCGTAGACCAGACGGTAGAACGGCTTGTCGAACAGGCGATCGCGCAGCGACAGGGCCACGTTCAGACGGTGCACCAGCAGCGACTTGTCCAGTTGCACCTTGATGTCGCGGGACACCAGACGGGCGCAGATCAGGTTGTTCGGGCTCATCGCAACGATGCCCAAAGTCTTGCCGCCGGCGGCTTCGAGGATCGCCTGATCGCCGGCCTTGAAGCCGTGCAACGGGGGTGGCGGCCACATCGATTTCGTTTGCTGTAGACCCACAAGTGGCCGTTGCGCAGGCGACGGTCGGCGTTGGCTTTGAGGCGCAGGCTAGGCAGGGGACATGACGTCGCTCCGGAAAAAAGAGCGGGAGTATAGCGCGTCAGGCCGGCTGATTGGCCGGCAAATGGACATGTGGTGCGTTCCAGCGGCGATGGGATTTACTTGTGGCGAGGGGATTTATCCCCGTTGGACGGCGCAGCCGTCCCAAATCCATCTGACACGGCATGTCTGATACACCGCGCTGTCCGGTTTTGCGACTGCTGCGCAGCCGATCGGGGATAAATCCCCTCGCCACAATAGATCAGTGTGAAAGGAGAAATGCATTCCCATGTGGGAGCAACTGCCTTGAACGCTAGGCAGACAATGTATCGATCAGCTCTTTGCTGAACGCCGGAATATCATCCGGCTGGCGGCTGCTGATCAGGTTGCCGTCCTTGACCACTTCTTTATCCACCCAATGCGCGCCGGCGTTGACCAGATCATCCTTGACGGTTTTATAGCTGGTCATGGTTTTGCCATTCACCAGCCCCGCCGAAATCAGCAGCCAGCTGCCATGGCAGATCACCGCGATCGGTTTGCCGGCCGAGGCGCCGGTCTTGACCAGATGCTGGGCGTCCTGATCGATGCGAAGGGTGTCGGAGTTTTGCACGCCGCCCGGCAACACCACCGCGTCGTACTGCTCAATGCTGGCAGCCTGGAAGGTCTGATCGACCTTGAAGTCATCCGCCGGTTTGTCGTGGTTCCAGCCTTTGACCGTGCCGGCCTCGGCCGAGAGGATGTCGACCTGCGCGCCAGCCTGTTCCAGCGCTTGCTTGGGGGGCCGGTCAGTTCGACCTGTTCGAAACCGTCGGTTACCAAAAAAGCGACGCGCTTGCCGTTGAGGGAAGTGGTCATCGATAAGCTCCTGAGTCAGTGGGAATTTGTTGGCGCAGCGGCCAGAAAATTTTCGTCGCGCCTTACCAAATCCGAAGCCTGAGCTTGAATGAAAGTTCCTCCTATGTGCCCGTCGGTGTGTCGCCCTGCGGTCTCAGCGGTTAGAATCGCCGCCTGTCCCTGAGTGTGTACATATGTCCCAAGAGCTGACCACCGAACAGATTCAACAATCGCTGCAAGGCATCAGTGTGCCGGCGCAACCGCAGATCATGGTGGATCTGCAAATGGAGCAGTACATGCCCGACCCGGATCTGGAGGGTGATCGCCAAGCTGATCGCCCAGGATCCCGGCCTGTCCGGTTCGTTGCTGAAAATCGTCAACTCGCCGTATTACGGCCTTGAGCAACAAGATCACTTCGATCCAGGCAACAAGATCACTTCGATCCAGCGCGCGGTGAATCTGCTGGGCAGCCGTTCGATCATCAATCTGATCAACGCGCAGTCGATCAAGGGCGAGATGAACGACGACACCATCGTCACGCTCAACCGTTTCTGGGACACCGCGCAGGATGTGGCGATGACTTGCCTGACGCTGGCCAAACGCATCGGCACTCAGGCCGGCGATGAAGCCTATGCGCTGGGCCTGTTCCACGATTGCGGCGTACCGTTGATGCTGCAGCGTTTCCCCAATTACATGTCGGTGCTGGAAGAGGCGTACGCCAACGCCAGCCCGACCTGTCGCGTGGTCGATACCGAAAACCGTACGTTTAATACCAACCATGCGGTGGTCGGCTATTACACAGCGAAGTCGTGGCGTTTGCCGGAGCATGTCAGCTCCGCGATCGCCAATCACCACAACGCCTTGGCGATCTTCAGCGACGAGTCGTCGCGCAACAGCCAGTTGAAGAATCTGTTGGCGCTGTTGAAGATGGCTGAACACATTTGTGCGTCGTATCGCGTGCTGGGCAACCAGACCGAAGACCACGAGTGGAACAGCATCGGCCCGCTGATTCTCGATTACGTCGGTCTGTCGGACTACGATTTCGAAACCCTCAAACAAACGATTCGCGACCTCGGCGCGCATTGATTCGAGGACACCATGCCTGAACTGCCGGAAGTCGAAACCACCCGTCGCGGGATCGCCCCGCATCTGGAAGGCCAGCGTGTCAGCCGGGTGATCGTGCGTGACCGGCGGTTGCGCTGGCCGATCCCCGAAGACCTCGATGTGCGCCTGTCCGGCCAGCGCATTGTGCTGGTCGAGCGGCGGGCCAAATATTTGCTGATCAACGCTGAAGTCGGCACGTTGATCAGCCATTTGGGCATGTCGGGCAATTTGCGTCTGGTCGAAGCCGGGCTGCCGGCGCTCAAGCATGAGCACGTCGACATCGAACTGGAGTCGGGGCTGGCGCTGCGCTACACCGATCCGCGCCGGTTCGGAGCGATGCTGTGGAGCACCGATCCGCTCAACCATGAATTGCTGATTCGCCTCGGGCCGGAGCCGTTGACCGATCTGTTCGATGGCGAGCGTTTGTTTCAGCTGTCGCGCGGGCGTTCGATGGCGGTCAAGCCGTTCATCATGGACAACGCAATCGTGGTCGGGGTCGGCAATATTTATGCGACGGAAGCGCTGTTCGCCGCCGGTATCGATCCGCGCCGCGAGGCCGGGGGTATTTCCCGTGGGCGCTATCTGAAGCTGGCGATCGAGATCAAACGCATCCTCGCTGCTGCGATCGAACGTGGCGGCACGACGTTGCGCGATTTTATTGGTGGTGACGGTCAGCCGGGGTATTTCCAGCAGGAACTGTTTGTCTATGGCCGCGGTGGTGAGCACTGCAAAGTCTGCGGCACCGGGCTGCGCGAAGTGAAGCTCGGCCAGCGCGCCAGTGTGTTTTGCCCACGCTGCCAGAGCTGAAAAAGTCCTGGGGTCTATAGTGAGGTGACTCACTGTTCAGCCCGAAGGATCGTGCCATGAAATCCCTGCAAGTCCTCTTTGTCACGTTGCTGCTGTGCTCCAGCCTGGCGGTTCAGGCCACGGAAAGCGGCAGTGGCGATCCGCGTTACACCATTCAAAACCCGCCTGCCTACGCCATGATCGGCGACTTGCTGATTGCCCGACCGTTATTGGTGGTGGCCACGGTGATTGGTGCGGGGGCGTTTGTGGTGTCGTTGCCGTTTACCGCGCTGGGTGGCGGGATTGGCGATGCGGGGCAGGCGCTGGTGGTGGATCCGGCGCGGGCGGCGTTTGTAAGGTGTCTGGGGTGTACGGGGGAGGGGTTTGAGCAGCGTGAGTGAAGGGCAAGATCAAAAGATCGCAGCCTGCGGCAGCTCCTACAGGGGAACGCGATCCTGTGTAGGAGCTGCCGAAGGCTGCGATCTTTTTAGCCATTCAGGCCTTGCCGGTGATGATGCGATATTTTTCCATCAACTGCTCTTCAGTCTCCGGATGCGCTTCGTCCAGCGGGATGCAATCCACCGGGCAAACCTGTTGGCACTGCGGTTCGTCGTAGTGGCCGACGCACTGGGTGCACAGGTTCGGGTCGATCACGTAGATCTCTTCGCCTTGGGAGATGGCGGCGTTCGGGCACTCGGGTTCGCAGACGTCGCAGTTGATGCAATCGTCGGTGATGATCAGGGACATGCTAACTCCAGCCGGGGCGGCAGGCCCGGGCGCTATAAATCAATGCGCGCAATTGTGCCGCATTGGCGAGCGCAGTGCACGTTGCTGCGATCAACTGCTGTGCGTGGCTGCGATCAAGATCAAAAGATCGCAGCCTTCGGCAGCTCCTACTTTTAAAGCGTAGGGTCAGGGCGTCGGCCACGGCAGGGTGGACGAACTTAGTGATGTCGCCGCCCAGCGCAGCAATTTCCCGCACCAGCGTCGAAGAAATGAACGAGTAACGCTCGGACGGCGTGAGAAACAGGCTCTCCACGTCCGGCGCCAACTGGCGGTTCATGTTGGCCAGCTGGAATTCGTATTCGAAGTCCGACACCGCGCGCAAACCACGCAGGAACACGTTGGCGTTCTGCTCTTTGGCGAAATGCGCGAGCAGTGTCGAGAAACCGACCACTTCCACGTTCGGCAGGTGTTTGGTGACCTCGCGAGCCAGTTCAACCCGTTGTTCCAGCGGGAACAGCGGGTTTTTCTTCGGGCTGGCGGCGACCGCAATGATCACGTGATCGAACAGGCGCGAGGCGCGTTCGACCAGATCGCCATGGCCCTTGGTAATAGGGTCGAAGGTACCTGGGTACAACACTCGGTTCATCGCGTCGTCCTGGCGGGAGTCCGTTGGGGAGTCGGATGGTATCGCAGCCGCCCCGGTCGGGAAAGTCGCCTGTTGGGTAAGAAAGCACTATAGACGACGGGAATAATCGGTTTTTTCATGGGTTTTTCAATCGATCGGCGAGGGCGGTCGCCAGTTGCGCAGTGAGGCCATACACCGACAACTGTGGGTTGGCGCCAATGCTGGTGGGGAACAACGAGCCGTCGTGGATCGACAGATTGCTCAGTTGATGATGGCGGCCGAGGCTGTCAGTGACCGCCGATTTCGCCTCTTCGCCCATCGCGCAACCGCCCATGACGTGGGCGCTGCCCAATCGCGTGCGGTACAGCTCAAGGCTCAGGCCATCGATCAGCGTTCGAGCTTCGGCCAAAGTTTTCACGTAACGCGCGTCGGCATGCATCGGCATCACCGATTTTGCGCCACCGGCAAACTGGATCTCGGCCATGACGTGGAACGCTTTGCGCAAACCTTCCCAGGCGTAGGGCGAAACCTGATAGTCGAGCACCGGCGTGCCGTCACCGCGTAATTCCACAGCGCCGCCGCTGCTGTCCGGGTGAAAACCATCGCGCAGCAGGGCGAGCATGGCGTGGGTGTGCGGCAGGTCGGCCATGTGCTGCGCGTTCTCCTGGCCGAAACCACCGAGCAACGTCGCCGCCAGCGCCGGGTGCAGTGGCGGCACTTCAAGTTTGAACGCCATCGGCCCGGTGGTGCCGTCCTTCCACTGGAAATGGTCGGAGTAGATCGACTGCGGCGCCCCGTAAAACGGATTGACCACTTCGTCGAAGCGCGCGGCGGACATGTTCACCGGATGCAGAAATGTACGCTTGCCGACATTCTTGTGCGGATCCGGCGCATCGGAGCGCAGCAGCAACGCCGGGCTGTTAATGCCCGCCACCGGCCAGCACGTAATGCCGCGCCTTGACCGTGATGGTGCGCCCGGTCGGCGCGACGCAGCGCTCATCCATCGCCACGCATTGCAGGCCGGTGACCTTGTCGCCGCTGATCAACAGCTTTTCCGCGCGGGCCAGATAGAGCAGCTCGCCACCCTTTTCCAACGTTGCCGGAATGGTGGTGACCATCATCGATTGTTTGGCATTGGTCGGGCAGCCCATGCCGCAGTAACCGAGGTTCCAGCAGCCGCGGACGTTGCGCGGGATCACGTGCCAGCTGTAGCCGAGTTGCTCGCAACCTTTGCGGATCACGTCGTTGTTGGCGTTGGGCGGCACCAGCCACGGGGCGACGCCGAGGCGCTGTTCCATTTTCTCGAACCACGGCGCCATCTCGGCAACGCTGTGACCTTTGACGTTGTGCTCGGTGGCCCAGTGTTCGAGGGTGGGTGGTGCGGAAGCTTGATGTCCAGTTGATCAGCGTTGTGCCGCCGACCGCGCGGCCTTGCAGGATGGTGATCGCACCGTCCTTGCTCATGCGGCCGATGCCTTCCTGATAGAGGCTGCTGTAGGCCTGGTCTTCGAGCATTTTGAAGTCGGAACTGGTTTTCAGCGGGCCTTCTTCGATCAGCAGGACTTTGTAGCCGGCGGCGCTGAGGATTTCCGCTGTGGTGCCACCACCGGCGCCGCTGCCAATGATCGCGACGTCGGCTTCGAGGGTCAGGTTATCGGTGAGTTGCGCGCCGTTGTAGGTTTTCCAGCCTCGGGCGAGGCCTTCGCGGAAGGGGTCGGGTACAGGCATCGGTCAGGTTCTCTTGTTTTTGTTGTTTTTGCTGGCCTCATCGCGAGCAGGCTCACTCCTACATTTGGAATGCAATCCCCTGTAGGAGTGAGCCTGCTCGCGATGGGCGCGACACAATTTCAGACAGTAGGCGGCCCGGGATAGCCGCAATGCCCCCACGATTCCGCGCGGGTGTACCAGGCCATCGTGACCATTTGCTGCAACGAGCTATGCCCCATTTTCAACAAACTCAACGAACTGTTTTCCCAGCGATCGAGGAAGTTGCGCATCGCCTCGGCGCTGGCATTTTCCCAACTGCCCCAAATCCCGGTGAGCGGCCCGCGCGTCACGGCCATGCCAAGCACGTCGAACAGCTGGCGAGTGAGTTTGAGCATTTCCGGCGACAGGTGATCGAGGCTGTAATCCAGCGTCTTCAGCGTGCCATCCACCGCGCTCGGCATCTTTTCAGTAGCCACTGCGCCATCGAGCATCACTGGAATCAGCGCGCGCAAAAACAGCAGATCGCCGTCGCGCAAGCTGATGAAGCCGTTGGCCGCGACGCTGGAGGAACAGCCACTGAGGCTGGCACCAAGGCCAGTGGTGGCGAGGAAGGCCGTGGCACCGAGGCTGAATTTCAGCAGGCCACGGCGCGACAGGGCAGGTGTTTCGGTCAGGCTTGGGTGCATTGTTTTTATTACCCGGCGGTGACAAGTGATTAGCGAATAAACAGCTTCTGGATCAGTTTCTGAATCGATTTGCCGTACGGCGGGTAGATCAGTTTGGCGGCGTTGAAGCGCTGTTTAATCAACACGCCTTTGGCCTTGCTGAAGGTCAGAAAGCCTTCATGGCCGTGGTAATGGCCCATGCCGGAAGGGCCGATGCCGCCAAACGGCATATCATCCTGGGCGACATGCAGCAGCGTGTCGTTCAGGCACACGCCGCCCGAATGGGTTTCGTGCAGCACGCGGGTTTGTTCGCGTTTGTCGTAGCCAAAGTAGTAAAGAGCCAGAGGTCGTGGGCGCTGATTGATGTAAGCGAATGCCTGCTCCAGATCGCGGTAGGGCACGATCGGCAGCAACGGGCCGAAGATTTCGTCCTGCATCACGGTCATGTCGTCGCTGACATTCAGCAGCACGCTGTGCGGCATGCGTCGGCCCTGACCTTGTTCGAACAGCGGAATCAACAGCGCGCCTTTGCTGGTCGCATCGCTGACGTAGCTGTTGAGGCGGGCCAATTGGCGTTCGTTGATGATCGCCGTGTAATCCGGGTTATCGGCGAGGGTTGGATAGAAGCTTTGCACCGCTTGGCGATAGGCTTCGACGAAGCCGCCGACGCGATCTTCCGGCACCAAAACGTAGTCTGGAGCGACGCACGTTTGCCCGGCATTGAGGGTTTTGCCGAAGGCGATGCGCTCGGCGGCGTCCTTCAGCGGCACGTCGCGGGAGACGATGGCCGGCGACTTGCCGCCCAGTTCCAGCGTGACCGGCGTCAGGTTTTCCGCGGCTGCGCGCATGACATGTTTGCCGATGCTGGTGGCGCCGGTGAACAGCAAATGATCGAAGCGCAGGCGGGAGAATGCCACGCCGATGTCGGCCTCGCCGAGCACCACGCAGACCAGATCTTCGGGGAAGATGCGCGCGAACAATTCCTTCATCAACTGCCCGGTGGCCGGGGTCGATTCACTGAGTTTGAGCATCACCCGGTTGCCCGCTGCCAGCGCGCCGACCAACGGGCCGATGGCCAGATACAACGGGTAATTCCACGGCACGATCACGCCGACTACGCCCAACGGCTGGTACACGACTTTCGCCGAAGCCGGCTGGAACGCCACGCCGACCTTGCGCCGCGAATCCTTCATCCAGCCCTTGAGATGGCTGCTTGCGTAATGAATGCCGTGCAGGCTCGGCATCAGTTCGGCGAGCAGGGTTTCGTCGGCACTGCGATGACTGAAATCCGCGCTGATCGCCTCGATCAAAGCCTGGCGTTCATTGCTCAGCAAGTCGCGCAACGACTTCAGCCATTGCTGGCGCTGCGCGGCGGGCGGCATCGGGTTGGCGGCGTATGCGGCCCGTTGCGCCTCGAATAACCGGTCGAGCTCTTCCAAGGGCTGTTGCAGCGTTTGCAGGTAGGCAATATCGGCAGTCATCGTAGGCTCCGGATTTATTGTAGTGATGAACTTTTTAGAGTCTATGCTCTATAAAGTCAAATGACTTCCGTGTGCAGCTTTGTTTTATCCATTTCCGGATAGGTCGTAAGATGCCCCTCACCGCACTCTGAATTAAAGCTCAAGCCATGGCCCCACGAATAAAAACCAGCGAGCGCATCGTGCAGAACAGCCTCGAGCTGTTCAATCAGCAGGGCGAGCGCAGCATCAGCACCAACCACATTGCCGCCCATATGGAGATTTCTCCGGGCAACCTGTACTACCACTTCCCCAACAAGCAGGCGATTATCTCGGTGCTGTTCAGCGAGTACGAAGCCTTGGTGGACAGCTTTCTGCGCCCGCCGCAGGGGCGTGCCGCGACCGTCGAGGACAAGCGTTTCTATCTCAAGGAACTGCTCTCGGCGATGTGGGGTTACCGCTTTCTGCACCGCGACCTTGAACATTTGCTCGACAGCGACCCGGAACTGGCCGCGCGTTACCGACGCTTTTCCCAGCGCTGCGTGATTCAGGGCGCGGCGATTTACGAAGGCTTTGTCGCCGCCGGGATCCTCAAGATGGATCGCGTGCAGATCGAATCCCTGACCCTCAACGCGTGGATCATCCTGACCTCGTGGGTGCGCTTTCTGTGCACCACCCGCGAGAATTCCAACCACCTCAGCGAGCAGGCCGTTAAACGCGGCGTGTATCAGGTGTTGGTGCTGGAAGCCGGGTTTGTCACCGATGAATCGCGGGATGCGGTCAATGCACTGTTCGACGAGTTTTATGTACCGCTGGCCCAAGCCCTCGAAGACGTAAAGTAAACATTCCGTTGAAACTCCACAGGAGCTCGTTATGCCGATTGCGCAGTTGCTCAGCCCGCAAGCCTTGGATGCCCGCAAGGAACAGCCGGGGGGCTGGTGATTCTCGATTGTCGTTTTGCCCTCGAAGAGCCGGATTACGGGCAGCGCAGTTACGCCGAAGGACATATTGCCGGCGCGCGCTTCGCCGATCTTGAGCGCGATCTCAGCGGTAAAGTCGTCAAGGGTGTGTGACCGGACGTCATCCGCTGCCCGAGCCGGCGGCGTTGATCGAGCGGCTGCAAGCGTGGGGCATCAATAACGACAGTGACGTGGTTTTGTATGACGACGGCCCGGGTGCTTATGCGGCGCGGGCATGGTGGTTGCTGGCGTGGCTGGGCAAGCGTGATGGCGTGTTTATTCTTGATGGCGGGCTGAAGGCTTGGCATGCAGCGGGTTTGCCGTTGAGTCTCGATGCGCCGGAGGTCACTCGTGGGGATTTCAGTGGACAGCCGGACATGGGCTTGTTGATCAGTGCTGAAAAATTGCAAAAGCGTCTCGGCCAACCAGCGTTGACCTTGATCGATGCTCGGGCCTTGCCGCGATTCAAGGGTGAGGTTGAGCCGATTGATCCGGTGGCAGGGCATATTCCGGGGGCGCAGTGTGCGGCGTTCACCGATAACCTGGGCAGCGACGGGCGTTTTTTGCCGGCGGATCAGTTGCAGCAGCGTTTTGCCGCGAAGCTGGGTGATCGTTCGCCGTCGGATCTGGTCGCGTATTGCGGCTCCGGGGTGACGGCGTGTCACAACTTGTTTGCGTTGTGTCTGGCGGGTTATCCGTTGGGTTCGTTGTATGCCGGGTCGTGGAGTGAGTGGATCAACGAGCCAGCGCGCGGCATCGCCACCGGCGAATAAGATCAAAGGATCGCAGCCTGCGGCAGCTCCTACATTGGAATGCATTCCCTGTAGGAGCTGCCGCAGGCTGCGATCTTTTAGCTTTCCAGGCGGGCACTGCGATACGCCGCGGGCCCGACGCCGTAAGCCTGCTTGAACTGTCGGCTCAAGTGGCTCTGATCGGCAAAGCCCAACTGCGTCGCGACTTCCAGCGGCAAGCAACCACTCTGCAGCAGTGCCCGCGCCTGGGCGATGCGTTGTTGCATCAGCCAGGTGTGCGGCGGCATACCGGTCGCGCGGCGGAATACCCGGGCGAAATGGAAGGGCGACAGATTGACCGCCGCCGCCAGTTCTTCCAGCGATGGCGGCGCCGCCAGTTGTGCGTGCATGACGTCCTTGGCCAACAGCACCGCGCGGTGTTCTTTACCGGGGTTGGCAACCTCGCGCACCGCCGCGTGACGCTGCAACAGCAGCAACATCATCTCGCGCCACACCGTTTGCTGTTGCAGTGCGGTGGCCGGGCTTTCCAGCAAGCGGTGCAACTGGCAGAAACCGTTGACTAGATCCGGGTCGCGATACAGCGTGGCGCCGAAGGCCGGCAGGCTGGTGGTCGACAGTTCAAGCTCATCCAGCAGCGAAATAATCTTGCCGGTGTCCGGATAAAACGCCCGGTACAGCCAGCCGTCCTCGGTGCCTTTGTGCCCGGTGTGCAGTTCGTCCGGGTTGATCAGCACCAACGTGCCGCTGCCCGCCAGATGCTCGGCGCCGCGATAACGATAGCGCTGAGCGCCGGCCATGATCATGCCGATGACAAAACCGTCGTGTACATGCGGGGCGAAGCGATGCTCGATGTAGCGCGCCGACAACAACTCGACCCCGGCCAGTGGCGCGGTTTGCCAGAATCGGATCGACTCGCCCTGATCGCTCATACGGGCACGCTGGCCAGCCATTGCGGGATGCGGCGTTCGAGGTAATAACCGGGCTGGCGCACTGAGCCGTCGACGAATCCAACGTGCCCGCCGCGCGCCTGCAATTCAAAAGCGGTCGAGGCCGACAGTTCGCTTTCCGAAGGCAGGCTGTGCGGGAACACAAATGGATCGTCCGCTGCCTGAATGATCAACGTCGGCGTGCGGATCTCGCCGAGGAAATAACGGCTCGACGCTCGACGGTAATAATCCTCGGCATCGGTAAAAACCGTGCAGCGGCGCGGTCACGCGGCCATCGAAATCCCAGAACGTGCGCATGTTCTCCAGCGAACCGAGCGCTGCCAAAGCTGCCAGCCCATCCTCGCGCCCGTCGTGCTGAAACTGCCGTTGCTTGTTCTTTATGTAGGCGACCATCTCACGCATGAAGTGCGCCTGATACACCTTGGAAAAGCCTTGGCCGATACGGTCGGCGCATTGATCGAGGCGGAACGGCACCGATACCGCACCGCACCGACCACGCCACTGGCGCTGCCGGTTTCGCCGAGATGTTTGAGCAACACGTTGCCGCCCAGCGAATAGCCGACGGCGTACAACGGCGCCAACGGGCGTTTCGCGCGCAGGTGTTTGATGGTTTCGGCGAGGTCTTCGCTGGCGCCGGAATGGTAGCTGCGCGGCAGCAGATTCGGTTCGCCCGAACAACCGCGCCAGTTCAGCGCAACGCTGGCCCAGCCTTGATCGGCCAAGGCTTTTTGCACGCCGGCGACATAAGGCGAATTGGAAGAACCGGTCAGGCCATGCAGCACCAGCACCAACGGCGCATCGGCCGTGTGCGGGCCATGCCAGTCGAGGTCAAGAAAGTCGCCATCCTCAAGCCACAAGCGCTCGCGCTCACGCTGGATATGCACGGTTTTGCGCCACAGCGGCCCCCACAAGGTTTGCAGGTGCGGATTGCCGAGGCGAGGGCGGGGGTGAAGCGTTCTGAAGAGGCGGACACGATGGTTCTCGATGCAGCGCGGCGGCCCTGTGGGAAGGGCCGCCGCTTATTCAGACCGGTCGATTAACCGGCGATCTCTGCCGTACGTTGCCACAGCGCGTAGTAAACCCGGCCGGATTTCTGTTCGCGGTGCAGGCGCCAGTTGCCCGGCAGGCCCAGCGTCGATGGCGCCGTTTCACTTTCAGTGTAGATCCACGAGTCGGCGGCCAGCCACTGACGTTCTTCGAGCAAGGTGCACACGGCAGGCAGCAGGTTCTGGTTGAACGGCGGGTCGAGGAACACCAGGTCGTATGCACTGGCGGGTCTGGGTTTCCAGATAACGCAGCGCGTCCGCCGTCTGCACCTGGCCGTTGGTGCAGCGCAGGGTGCCGAGGTGTTCCTTCAGGCTGGACACCGCAATATTGCTCGCGTCCAGCGCCTGGCCCATGGCCGCGCCACGGGACAGCGCTTCGAGAAACAGCGCGCCGCTGCCGGCGAACGGGTCGAGTACCTTGGCCCCTTCAACGTACGGCGCGAGCCAGTTGAACAGGGTTTCACGCACGCGATCCGGCGTCGGACGCAGGCCCGGCGCATCGGGGAAGCTCAGCTTGCGGCTGCGCCATTGACCGCCAATGATGCGCAACTGGTTCACACCGTTGTGAACGTTTGTGCGCAGGCTTTTTAGGGGAACGAGTTGCCATTAATGCTCCGGAACCCCGAGCGGTTGCTCGGCAGGTTTATCAGATGGGGCCGGTAACGGCTTTTGCGGCACGGTCGGGCCAGCGGTGACGATGACCATTTTGTCCGTGCTCAGGTGTTTGTTCAGGGCGTCGCGGACTTGTTCCACGGTCAGGCTTTGCGACTGACGCATGAAATCGTCCAGATAGCTCAACGGCAGATTATAGAAGCCCATCGCGCCAAGTTGGCCGACGATATCGGCATTGCTCGCGGTGGACAGCGGGAAACTGCCGGCCAGCTCGCGTTTGGCGTCGTCGAGTTCTTTCTGCGTCGGCCGGTTTTCAGGTAGTCGGCGAGCACGTCTTGCACCAGTTTCAGGGTGCCTTCACTCATTTCCGCGCGGGTCTGCAGATTGATCATGAACGGGCCGCGCGCCTGCATCGGGCTGAAACCCGAATACACGCCGTAAGTCAGGCCACGCTTCTCGCGCACTTCGCTCATCAGACGTGTACCGAAACCGCCGCCGCCGAGGATCTGGTTGCCCATCGACAGCGCCGCGTAATCCGGATCGTCACGGTCGATGCCCAGTTGCGCGAGCAACAGGTTGGTTTGCTTCGACGGGAACTCGATGTGATTAACGCTGGCTTTCGGTTCCTGCGGCTGCGCGATCTTCGCCAGCGCCGGGCCTTTCGGCAGGGCTGAGGAAACCTGATTGGCAATCGCCTCGGCCTCAGTGCGAGACAAATCGCCGACCAATGCAATCACCACGTTGCCGGCCGCGTAGGCCTTGGCGTGGAATTCACGCAATTGCGCGAGGGTGATCTTCGGCACGCTTTGCGGATTGCCGTCGCTCGAATGCGCGTACGGGTGATCGCCGTACAGACGCTTCATCAGCTCAAGGCTGGCGAGTTTGCCGGGGTTCTGCTTCTGGTATTCGAAACCGGCGAGCATCTGGTTTTTGATGCGGGCAAAGGAGTCAGCCGGGAAGGTCGGTTTGCCGACCACTTCCGAGAACAGCTTCAGTGCCGGTTCGCGTTTGTCAGCGGCACTCAGGCTGCGCAGCGAGGCCAGCGCCATGTCTTTGAAAGCACCGTTGCCGAAATCTGCACCAAGACCTTCAAAGCCTTGGGCGATGGCGCCGACGTCTTTGCCAGCCACACCTTCGTTGAGCATCGCGTTGGTCAGCACTGCCAGGCCCGAGGCGCTGCCGTCCTGGCTGCTGCCCGCGGCGAAGATCAGGCGCATGTCGAACATCGGCAGCTCATGGGCTTCAACGAACAGCACTTTGGCGCCGTCGGCGGTGTTCCAGGTCTGTACATCGAGTTTGCGGCTGGCCGGGGCCTTGCCGTCGAGTTCGGCCAGCGATTGCAGCTTCTGGCTGGTCTTGGCGTTGTCGAGGGCTTCGCTGGCCTTGCTGTCAGCGCTTGGCGACAGATAGAAAGCAGCAGAGCCGATCACCGCCACGGCGATCAGGCCGAGCAGCATCAAACGTGGGGTTTTGCGCTCACTCATGAGTCGTCTCCAGTGGCAGGACGTGGGCGACGCTGAGACGTTCGCGGGTGAAAATACAGCTTGGCGGCGTTCTGGATGTCTTGTGGGGTCACGCTTTCCAGATCGGCAAGTTCGGTGTCCATCAGTTTCCACGACAGGCCGACGGTTTCCAGTTGGCCAATCGCAGTGGCCTGGCTGGTGATCGAATCACGCTCAAAGACCAGACCGGCGATCACTTGCGCACGCACGCGCTCCAGTTCTTCGGCGGACGGTGCGGTGGTTTTCAGCTGTTCCAGCAGTTTCCACAGACCGGCTTCGGCTTGCGCCATGGTCTTTTTCTTCTGCGTGTTCGGCGTTGCCGACAGGGTGAACAGGCTGTCGCCACGGGTGTAGGCGTCGTAGTTCGATGAACCGCCGGAGACCAGCTCTTCGCCGCGCTCCAGTTGCGTCGGGATGCGACCGCTGTAGCCGCCGTCGAGCAACGCGGAGATCAGGCGCAGGGCGTTGACCGAACGCTTGTCTTCAGCGGTGGCGATGCTGGGCACGTTGAAACCGAGGCATCAGGCTAGGCAGTTGTGTCTGCACGTGCAGGGTGATCTGGCGTTCGCCGGGTTCGGCCAATTCCAGTGGTTTTTTCGCCGGAGGCACGTCGCGCTTGGCGATCGGGCCGAAGTAGCGTTGGGCGAGGGTTTTCACTTCGTCCGGGGTGACGTCGCCGACTACTACCAACGTGGCGTTGTTCGGCACGTACCAGGATTGGTACCAGTGGCGCAGCTCTTCGACCTTCATGCGGTCGAGGTCGGCCATCCAGCCGATGGTCGGCGTGTGGTAGCCGCTGGCCGGGTAGGCCATGGCCTTGTAGCGCTCGTAGGCTTTGGACATCGGCTTGTCATCAGTGCGCAAGCGGCGCTCTTCCTTGATGACTTCGATCTCCTTGGCGAACTCGTCAGCCGGCAGGCGCAGATTGGCCATGCGGTCGGCTTCCAGCTCAAAGGCTACGCCCAGACGGTCGCGGGCCAGCACCTGGTAATAAGCGGTGAAGTCGTCGCTGGTGAAAGCGTTCTCTTCGGCGCCCAGATCGCGCAGGATCAGCGACGCTTCGCCGGGGCCGACTTTCTCGCTGCCCTTGAACATCATGTGTTCGAGCGCGTGAGACAGACCGGTCTGGCCCGGGGTTTCGTAGCTGGAAGCCGACCTTGTACCAGACCTGCGAGACCACCACTGGCGCGCGATGGTCTTCGCGCACGACGACCTTGAGGCCGTTGTCGAGAGTGAATTCGTGGGTCGGTTGCGGGTCGGCCGCCAGGGCCGAAAGGGGCAGGCAGGACTGTGCTGAGCAGCAGGCCTGCGGCGCGGCGGGCTAGAGCATTCATTCGTTTTTTAACCTGTTGGGCTGCCCGCTTGGTCTTAGCGTCGGCGGGCGAGAGGGTGCTAGGATACTGATCCGTTTTACTGGCGGCCACGCCTATCAAGCCACTGATCGGTAGATAGGTTGTATGGGTTCCCGGCAGAAGCTTTGAGTTTGTCAGCTAAACTCTGCGTTTTCGCCGAAGATGCCGTTCCAGTCCTTCGTATTAATCCACCTTTGAGGTGCCTCTGGCGCCTCGACAAAATGTTGCGCGTGAACAAGCTGGATGAAACACAGTCTGTTCTGCATCGAATATTTATTTGCCGGGGCGCCCTTATGGCGCGTCGCTACCGTGAGATAGCCGTCCTCCATGTTTGGTTCCAACGACGACAAGAAGACCCCAGCTGCGGCTGGCGAGAAGAAAAGCCTGTTCGGATGGCTGCGTAAAAAACCGCAGGAACCCGTCGTCGAACAGCCGCCCGCGATTTCCTGAGCCCGCTCCCGCGCCGGCGCCGGTAATAGAAGAAGAGCCGGCACCGATCGTTCTGCCGATTGCCGAACCGGTTTTGCAACCGGTTGAGCCGGAACCCGAGCCGGAAGTGCCAGTGGCGGCGGAATTGCCGCTGACCCCGGCGGCCGAGCCGTGGCTGACCTTGCCGGTGGCAGAAGAGCCGGTGGCGTTGGTTGAAGAGGCTGCGCCGCACATTACGCCGGTGATTCCTGCGCCGGTGGTTGAGCCGATTGTCGAGCCTGTGCCGGTGGTTGCTGAGCCGGTTGCCCCGGTATTCATTGAGCCGGTTGCTCCGGTTATTCAAGAGCCCGAGGCTGCACCTGCACCTGCACCTGCACCTGCACCTGCACCTGCACCTGCACCGGTTATCGCTGAGCCAGTTGCGCCAGTTGAAGTGGTTGCTGAAGCACCCGTCGAAGCCCCGCGTACCGAAGAAACCAAAGCCGGTTTCTTCGCCCGCCTCAAGCAAGGCCTGTCGAAAACCAGCGCCAGCATCGGCGAGGGCATGGCCAGCCTGTTCCTCGGCCGCAAAACCATTGACGACGATCTGCTCGATGACCTCGAAACCCGTCTGCTCACCGCTGACGTGGGCGTCGAAGCCACCACGCAGATCATCCAGCGCCTGACCCAGAAGGTCGCTCGTAAAGAACTTGCCGACGCCGACGCGCTGTACAAATCCCTGCAGGCCGAACTGGCCGCGATGCTCAAACCGGTTGAACAACCGCTGAAAATCGCCTCGCAGAACAAGCCATTCGTGATTTTGGTGGTCGGCGTCAACGGCGCCGGCAAAACCACTACTATCGGCAAACTGGCGAAGAAGCTGCAACTGGAAGGCAAGAAAGTCATGCTCGCCGCCGGTGACACCTTCCGCGCCGCTGCCGTTGAGCAATTGCAGGTCTGGGGCGAGCGCAACAAGATTCCGGTCATCGCTCAGCACACCGGCGCCGACTCCCGCCTCGGTGATCTTTGACGCAGTGCAGGCCGCCAAGGCCCGTGGCATCGACGTGTTGATCGCTGATACCGCCGGTCGTCTGCACACCAAAGACAACCTGATGGAAGAGCTGAAAAAGGTTCGTCGAGTGATCGGCAAGCTCGACGCCGACGCGCCGCACGAAGTGCTGCTGGTGCTCGATGCCGGTACTGGCCAGAACGCCATCAACCAGGCCAAACAATTCAACCAGACCGTCGAACTGACCGGTCTGGCGCTGACCAAGCTCGACGGTACTGCCAAGGGCGGCGTGATTTTCGCCTTGGCCAAGCAGTTCGGCCTGCCGATCCGCTACATCGGTGTCGGTGAAGGCATCGACGACTTGCGTACTTTTGAAGCAGAACCCTTTGTCCAGGCACTCTTTGCCGAGCGGGAGCGTTCATGATTCGTTTTCGAACAGGTCGGTAAACGCTACCCGAACGGTCACGTCGGCTTGCATGAGCTGAGCTTTTCGAGTCCGTCGTGGCGAGTTCTTGTTTGTCACCGGTCACTCCGGTGCCGGTAAATCCACGTTGTTGCGCCTGTTGCTGGCGATGGAACGTCCGACCAGCGGCAAATTGCTGCTCGCCGGGCAAGACTTGAGCACCATCAGCAACGCGCAGATTCCGTTCCTGCGACGGCAGATCGGCGTGGTGTTCCAGAATCACCAGTTGCTGTTCGATCGCACGGTGTTCAACAACGTCGCCTTGCCGCTGCAGATTCTCGGGCTGTCCAAGGCCGAAATCGCCAAGCGTGTCGATTCGGCGCTGGAGCGTGTGGCGCTGTCGGATAAAACCGATCTGTACCCAGGCGATCTGTCGACCGGTCAGCAACAGCGCGTCGGCATCGCCCGCGCCATCGTGCACCGCCCGGCCTTGCTGCTGGCGGACGAACCGACCGGTAACCTCGACCCGCGTCTGGCGGCGGAAATCATGGGCGTGTTCGAAGACATCAACCGGCTGGGCACCAGCGTGCTGATCGCCAGTCACGACCTGGCACTGATCGCGCGCATGCGGCACCGCATGCTGACCCTGCAACGTGGCCGCTTGATCGGCGACGGGGAGGCCGGAGTATGAGTGCGACGCGCAGCCCCAAAGTTTCCGAGCGCGTGGCGCCGAAAGCCGCCGATCCGCAGCCGCAAAAGAAGAAAAAACACGACGATGACGATGGCCCGGACTTCGCCACGCTGTTCCGCGCGTGGATCGAAAGCCATCGCGCCAGCCTGCTCGACAGCCTGCGTCGCCTCGGCAAGCAGCCGATTGGCAGCTTTTTCACGTGCATGGTGATGGCCGTGGCCTTGAGCCTGCCAATGGGCTTGTCGTTGCTGCTGAACAACGTCGAGCGTCTCGGTGGTTCGTGGCAGCGTGCGGCGCAGATCTCGTTGTATCTGCAACTCGACGCGAGCCCGGAGCAGGGCGAGTCGTTGCGCGAGCAGATCAAAGGCATGCCTGGCGTTGCTGATGCTGAATATGTCGGCCGTGATCAGCGCTGGAAGAGTTCCAGCAGCAGTCCGGATTGGCGAAGCCCTGCGCGAGCTGCCTGAGAACCCGTTGCCGGGCGTGGTGCTGGTGACGCCGAACGAAGTCGATAAGCCAACCCTGGAAGCATTAAGACAAAAACTTTCCGAGCTGCCCAAGGTACAACAGGCGCAACTTGATCTAGTCTGGGTCGAGCGTCTGGCCGCCATCCTCAAGCTCGGCGATCGTTTTGTCTTCGGTCTGACGGTGCTGTTGGTTTCTGCATTACTTTTGGTGATAGGCAATACCATTCGTCTTCATATTGAAAACCGCCGCACCGAGATAGAAGTGATTAAACTCGTCGGCGGCACTGACAGTTATGTGCGACGTCCCTTCCTCTATATGGGGGCGTTGTATGGCTTCGGTGCGGGGCTGTTGTCCTGGGGTGTATTGGCGTTTGGCCTGAACTGGCTGAACGATGCGGTGGTGGGCTGGGCTGCGGGTTGTACGGCAGTGATTTCGCACTGGCCGGCGTGCCAGTTGCCGACGGTCTGTCGCTCTTGCTTGGCGCGGTGCTGTTGGGTTATATCGGTGCATGGATTGCAGTCGCACGTCATCTCAGGGAGCTGGCGCCGAAGTAGAATCTTTTTGCGCGTGATTGACCTCGCGGTTTTTATGGGAACTCTCGTTTGAATTCCCGGTCAATTTTTCGCAGTGCTGATAAGCACGAGTATGTAAGTCGGAGGTTTTTTCGTATTGACCAATTCTTTGCAACCTGCGTATGCGTTGGTTCCGGGTGCGAACCTGGAAGCTTACGTGCACACCGTCAACAGCATTCCATTGCTGACGCCGGAGCAGGAGCGTGAACTGGCCGAGAGTCTCTACTATGAGCAGGATTGGGGCGGCTCGGCAGATGGTGCTCGCCCACCTGCGTTTTGTCGTACACATTGCCCGTAGCTATTCCGGCTACGGTCTGGCTCAGGCTGACCTGATCCAGGAAGGTAACGTCGGCCTGATGAAGGCAGTCAAGCGCTTCAACCCGGAAATGGGTGTGCGTCTGGTGTCGTTCGCCGTGCACTGGATCAAGGCGGAAATTCACGAGTTCATCCTGCGCAACTGGCGCATTGTGAAAGTCGCGACCACCAAGGCCCAGCGCAAGCTGTTCTTCAACCTGCGCAGCCAGAAGAAACGTCTGGCGTGGCTGAACAACGAGGAAGTCCACCGTGTGGCGGAAAGCCTCGGTGTGGAACCGCGTGAAGTGCGCGAGGATGGAAAGTCGCCTGACCGGCCATGACATGGCCTTCGGACCCGGCTGCTGAAGCCGACGACGACAGCGCTTTCCAGTCGCCGGCCAACTATCTGGAAGACCACCGGTACGACCCGGCGCGTCAACTGGAAGATGCCGACTGGAGCGACAACTCCAACAACAACCTGCACGAAGCACTCGAAGTGCTGGACGAGCGCAGCCGTGACATCCTCTACCAGCGCTGGCTGGCAGAAGAGAAAGCCACGCTGCACGACCTGGCGCAGAAGTACAACGTGTCGGCTGAGCGTATCCGTCAGCTCGAGAAGAGCGCGATGAACAAGCTCAAGTTGTCGATCGCTGCGTAACCGGCGAACAGGCAATAAAAAAACGCCCCGATCAGCAATGATCGGGGCGTTTTTGTATGTCGCGTTTAAAGCTGAATCAGATCAGCGCTGAACAACGCGCAATTGCTTGCTGGCCGGTTTCATTAGGCAATACGCGCTTGGCGACGACGTAATGCTTTTCCCAATACGGCTTGTTCAGCGTATCGATGCTCACCGACTTGCCGCGACGCGGCGCGTGGATGAAGCGATCATTGCCCAGGTAGATGGCAACGTGGTTGACTCGACGGCTCTTGATGTTGAAAAAGATCAGATCACCGGGCTTGAGATCCTTGCGCTCGACCTTCACCCCATGACCACTGGCCATAGC